>PVLC010038794.1:0-14574 GCA_004027655.1 Graphiurus murinus
GAAATATATGTTTAGGTCTTTTACTTTTTTGGATGTTTGCTATTTAATGTAAGTAACTGCAAGTTTTTGTTTTGATTAAGTATCCTACTGTAATTTTTAAATTTCTTTTTTGTGGATTATGAGAGTTTTCTTTAGAAATTGAGTAACTTTTAAAGATTAAATGATCTAACATATTTCTTTGATTTCTAATAAAAAGATATTTGTGTACTTGGAAGATGTGGATATGGATATGTACACAATTTTATTGGCCATTTTTATTTTTTATTTTGCCTGGGATAAATTCAAATGTTCAATGTCATACTACTTTTTTTTTTTTTTTTGTGGGACTGGGGATGGAACTCAGAGGCATTTTAGCTTCGAGTTACACCCCCAGCCCCATTTTATTTATTTGGAAAGAGGGTTTCACTAGGTTGATGAGTCTCACTCCTTGCTGAGGCTGTCCTTGAACCTGTGATCCTCCTGTCTCATCCTCCCAAGTACAGGGATTACAGGTGTGTGCCACCATGCCCGGCTTCTACATTGTCTTCTTACAGAACAAATTCCACTTTGAGCATGAAAGTACAACACTGACAGAAGATTGCCTCTTGACATGCTTACAGGCCTTGAGATGGGAAATACTATGGTTACATTCCAATCTGACAAGTCTTACCATTAAGTGAATGTAAGAACACAGAGTACAGAAAACTTACTAAGTGACTATTATGTCTATTCAAGGTACATTCCTACTGGGATGGTATTCCATCCATTTTGAACTATTTCCATTGTGAACTATATAGGATGTTCTAGAAACACAAAAGAGATACAAAACTGCACAAAATAATTATTTCATACAATAAATGTAACATTAAATCTGTTTATTCAAAAAACTTGTACCTAACTTTTTCCACAAGAATTTTCATGTTCTTATATCATAAAACATTTTGTTGTTATTAAAATGGATTAGCACTAAGGAAAATGCTTCTTCCCCCCAAACAGAAAATAAACACTTTCCCTCTTTCACTAGATTACTAAATAAAAACCTTTTAAGATGATCTCAGAAAAATAAAATTAAGCCAGGCATGGTGGCACACACTTGTAATCCCAGTACTTGGGAGACTGAGATGAGAGGTCACAGTTTTGAGAGGAGCCTCAGCAACTTAGTGAGAACCTAATTCAAAATAAAAAATAAAAAGGGCTAGGCACAGTGTAGTGGGGAGGTAGAATGCCCCTGAGATTCAATCAAGAAAGAAAGTTAAGCAAGTAAGCAAGCTAGCTATTTTATTATTCTGTGATATTTGTGTTGGCCAATAACTTTTAAACACATGCACCAAATGTTCAGGCTGACTGATGTACATGCTGAACACTATTCAGAATAAAACTGAGTTTGTTCACTTTAACAATAAGTCAAAACTGTAAGTTTCTCTAAGAACTGGGTTCAGATAAAATCTATAAAAATGCTTTAGCCAAAGGACAAATTATAGTTATGTATTTGTTTCAAGTAATACCAACAAAAGATGATAAAGTACTTTGCAACATAACAGAAAAAATGATAAAAAGTTCTGGAGCAAGGGAAGATTATAAATTATTTTGTAAGATTTTACTATAATTGACAATTTTATATCCATTTCTCTATTTACAATGAATTCTATGCACAGCTCTGAATTGTACTATTAAAGCTACACAATGGAGAACAATTCAGACAAGATTTTACATATGATAAATCATGAGTCCTTTTATTGTACCTGGAAAAATAATTAGAAATGTGGACATTTAAGTGATATTTCATGATAAATCTTCATTTAGTATAAAAATGAGTTTTTCCTAAAGGGTAAAATTAAATCTTACTTTCTGCTGTATCTGATGACAAGTCTGCCAATGAATATATCATTAAATAACTTGAGAAAAATTTCTTCCCAGCAAAATTGTTAAAAAATTAAAGAGCCCAGAGAGAATTCTTTCTTATGTTTTCCCCTGGTCTCTACAATCAGACATTAAAAGAATCAATTACCAGTGCTGCACCATACAATATTCACAGACTGTCATAGATTCAGGGCAACTTCAGGTGCAGAAAATGATTGAGGGAATACATAATGTCTTTAAAGGCATAAGAAAAAAACATGTAAGAAAGCAACTTCTGAGATTGGTCACCAACTGATTACCTACCTGTTCTTTGCCTAAATGAAGGCTTGAGTTAATAAACTTAAAATCAATTATATATTAAAAACACTTTCCATAGAAGACTAATCAACTTCTATTGATCGGAAAACTGGATTATAGCACCTCACACAATAACAAAGAAAAAGCAGAACAAAACCATATGATTCTCTTTGCTCATTTGTTAGTCTGCTACTCTGTCTTTCGAAACACAAAATAATTTGTTTACTTCAATAAGAGGTATAAATGAAATTAAACCAAATGAAAAACCCATTAATGGTTTCAAAAATTCCCAAGCAGGTTTTTATTTGTTCTTGGAAATTGCTATTTAGAAATAAAATAGAAAACCTTATTGTAGGTTTGTAACTAAAATTTTTTATTAGTAGAAAACTATTATAGATATAAAACTGAGAGACAGAATCCCATACACATGAAAAAATTAAGAATTACTAATTCTGAAATCTTAAAATTTCGAATACATGAACTAGAAATTTACCTGGAAGAAAAAAAAAATCTGTTTCCAAAAATCCTAGTTGGTTTTATGACTTTTGTTATGTTGTATGATTTTAGTCACTGAAAAAGTTTAGATAAAAACGTTAAGTTTCTCTCTCAGGTGTAATTGTCTAAAAAACAAAACTGAAATAAAATATGCATAAAATTTAAAAAACAGATATTCTAACAAATGTAATAAAAGATGTATACTCAGAACAGAAAAATGTTTTCCTCTTTGAGTTCTCCTAGGACTAGCCACTTGACCTGCACTGCCAACTGCTCTGTGGTGACTATTATATCTTCCTGCTTGAATCCTTGGGCTTGGTGTGATACTCTGCCATGGATGTTGAAGGTAGGATTGGAACAAGGGTGGCTGCTGTCCTGAGTATCAGAGCTCTGGAGAATGAAAAAGCACTATGTGGACATCTTGAGGGAGATGCTTATCTGGAAGACCATTATTAGTGAAGAATAAGATGGAATGTGGATACACTAGAAACACACTGGGGATGAGGCATACATATTAGTGTCAGAAAAGGTGGAATGTTGCCAGTGAAGTAAAGATAGGAGGAGGGAGGATAAGATAGATTACCTCTTTCTTAAAAAAACAAACAAAAAAATTTTTTTTTTTTTGTAATACTGGGGATTTAACTCAGGGGCATTCTACCTCCAAGCCACACCTCCAATCTCATTTTTTATTTTGAAACAGTCTCTCTAGGTTGCTGAGAATTTCACTACATTACTGAGGCTGTCCTGGAACCTGTGATCCTCTTGTCTCAGCTTCCAAGTACTGAGATTATAGGAGTGTGCCACCACACCCAGCTCAAAATTTTAAAATTATAAACTGGAAGGGGATCTACAAAGTAAATTCAACACTTTTATATTAGAGATAAAGAAACCATAAAATATTTAAAGTGGTTTTCCCTTCAAAATCATATCCTGTTAATGGCAATAAATTCAAGAAAACATGGATTACATGGATCCGATAAAACACATCTATTTCTCCACCACCCAGCTTCAATAATTTACAATTCACAGTGACTCTTACTTCATCTAAATTTTTCCCTACTCTCCTCCCCTAGGGTACTTTAAAATAAGTCCTCCATTTAAAATCATTATTAAACTGTAAATATTTCAGTTTATATCTTCAAAATATAAACACTTAAAAAAAAAACCCCGTAACACTATCAACCACACATAAAATAATTGGTATTTTCTCTCTAGCTTTATTGAGGTATGATAGACAAAAATTGAATATTTAGGGTGTACAATGATATTTTGATATCCGAATATGGCTCAGTATCCAATTAAAATTTCTTGTTGCATAACTTTTTTTAAATAGCTTTCTTGTTTAAATCATAACCTTAAATATGGGTCATATACTGAAATTAGATATATTTTTAAAGTCTTTTCTAATCTGTGGATTTCCACTGCTTGAAATTTATTTGTTAATTCATTTTTAAGAGAGGAATTATTTTGGTAAATGGGTTAAAGAAGGTGAAATAGAAGACTTTTAAATTATGCAATTCTGTGCTATAATAGTCATCCATACATTCTTGTACAATTATCCTCACACAAATGTACTTAAAATTTGTGAATATCATTCAACTATTTTTATGTGATAGTTGATACTTGTGATGTATAAAACTTATGCTGCCCAGAAAACAAAATATAAAAAACTCTTATAGATAACTTGGAAAACTGTACATGGTTAATCTAATCATTTTATATGATTTAATTAGTTTACAATGCTTATTCAGATATATTTAAAACAACCTTATAGATTCAAGAGACATAAACTACTCATAATAGTCCAAGTATGAAACAGATAGAACTGATCTTTCTTCTTTGACACCTCTTACCTACCCTAAAACTCCCATTGCAGTACCTCTAAATTTTAGGACAAGTATTAGGACAAGGCAATTATTAAAACAGATTTGAGTTTAAATAAATATTTCTAGAACAAGGAATTCTTTTCTGGAGAGTAATTTGGTAATATTTACTAAGAACAATTAGAAATGTCTTTGATTCCCTTTGATTCCATCATTCAATCTAAGAATTTATCATGTGGGTGGAAGTAATCAGAGATGAATACCCACCCAGGAAAAAACTAACATTAAAGCTTGGTGTACATCCTTCTATACCGTCTATTTTTCTTATTTTCAAACACCAACAAAAAAGAGCATACTGAAGTTACTGTTCTATACTATGACTTTTATTTCCACTTTATGGTATAAAAGGAACTATCCACACCTCAGTCAGTATGTATTTGCTCTAATTCTGATTCTGAACTTTTTTTTTTTTAAAACACCATGGCTCTTGTGGTGGTACCAGAAATGTTCAACTGATACGGTTAACCACAGATCAATTAAAAGTGAGAAACTGCCTATGTCAAAGTATGTCATGTACAATATTAAGAAAAGCAAAGGGATTTGAGGTCATAAGGGATAATTTATTTTTATATTTTATGAACTCTAAAACAAACTTTTATGTTAGCACAATAAAATATTTAACCAGTTTCGATATCTCTTGTAGGTATCACTAGGAAAGTATTATGCACTACTGTGGATTAAGCATTTAGGCAAAATAAGCCTAAGCAAATAAAGAATGTTACATAGCCAGGCATGGTGGCACTTGTCTGTAATCCCAGTACTTGGGAGGGTGAGACAGGAGGATCACAGGTTTAAGGCTAGCCTCAGAGACTTAGTAAGACTCTGTTTCAAAATAAAAAGAGATAGGGATATAGTTTGGAAGTAGAGTGCCTCTGGGTTCAATCCCTAGTACTACAAAAGGAAAAAAAAAAAAAAAAAAGAATGTTTATATAAAATACAAGAAAATATAAGATAAAAAAAAGTATAAAGGAAGTTTAGAGAAAGAAAAGATCTCACTTGTTTTCTTAAAACAGGTAAATGTGCTCTTAATATTCGGATCTGGATAACTGATTAATGCTGCCTCTTAATTTCATTACAAACAGGATAATATGTGAAATCATTAGGTATATATGTGAAATACTATAACTCAGACTTGCCTTGAAATGTTCCAGTAAAAATAAATAAACAAACAAATGGGGTATATGAAATAAGAACAGGAGGAGGATGATTACTAAAGAGTTCAGGAGAATTTGATATAATAAATTTCTATAATAAAAAGTAAAAAGCCCTTTTTGAAAAGAAACCAAATACATTAACAATGATTCTAAAGCAGAACATCTATGCATTAAAATGCTAGAAAAACCAAAGAAGCACAAAAATTACTTAAAACATCCTATATATTAAAACTAAGGACTAAAGAATAAAAAAAGAAATATGAACTTAAAACCAGATGTGGTAGTGCATGCTTGTAATGCCAGCACTTGGGAGGCTGAGACAGGTAGATCGCAAGTTCGAGGCCAGCCTCAGAAACTTAGTGAGACCCTGTTTCAAAATAAAAGCCAAAGTAAGGCTTAGAGGGAGAAGACCCCTGATTTCCATCCCCAGTACCACAAAAACAAAACAAAAACAAACTCAAGCCATATTTTCAGTATCCCCAAATATAAATCCTATCTAAAATATTTTATTTATTCCAATTTACACAGGGCTGAGCCGGGCGTGGTGGCGCACGCTTGTAATCCCAGCATTCGGGAGGCTGAGACCGGAGGATCCAGGTTCGCGGCCAGCCTCAGCTACCTAATGAGGCACTCCGCAACTTAGTGCGACTCGGTTTCAAAATAAAGTATAAAAAAAATAGGGCTGGGGGTGTAGCTCGGAGGTAGAATGCCCCTGAGTTCAATCCCCAGTACCGCAAAAAAAAAAAAAAAAAGAAAACCAATTTACACAGGGCTTTATGTACTAATTTCATTAGCTTATTCTCAATATATGTATACGCTAAAATAAATGATATTATGTGGCAGTTCATTATTCAGTTCATTTTCCATTTATTGTTATTTTCACAAATCTGACAGAAAAGAAAACTCAAAATGTCAGTTAAGTCCAAATGAACACACTTTGAAAAAAAAAAAAAAAAGCCTAAAACGAGAGTGCTCATATTCTTATATATACCAATAAAGGACTTCTTGATTTTATTCCTAATATTATTATTACTTGAATAAATTCAGAAATTGCTCTGAGAGCAACCTGTCAACATTTATTTGTAAATATTACTGATATGTTTCCTAATAAGTGCACTTACTTGCTGTTTCAATACCAAGTTTTTCACTCCTTCCATCACAAACTGTGATCCTGTATTCATGACTCGTGATAAGAGACTAGGCAGGGACAAAAGACAAGGAAAACCACAATAAATATGAATTGTGCTTCCAATTTGTTACAGATACATATTTGCCTATTATACACTACAGGCTGGAACTACCACCTTTGTTTTCATTAAACAGAAGAGTTTTAGGAATTTTTGCTTACATTACTGCTGCAATTATATTTAACAACAAAATAGTAATAAAATGCTCTGATTAGTCAATAATTATAAAAAAAGATATAGTTTCTCTCACAATAAACATGGCTTAGTCTTATGTATGTTTTAGGCAAGTTATAATGTAATAATTCCTTGCCTTTCTGATTGCTTTAATGCTAAAAATAAAATAAAAATATAGTAATCCAGAAAAACTGCTTTAGGAACTCAAACACTCACACACTGAAAATACATGTGCATGTAGGTATGTCAGATGTCACTGTATTCTCTATAGTTGGATCCAAATGTGCATCATATATGATCTCCCTTCTCTATATAAAGTTGTGAAGCATAATATACCTAGTGAATTTTGACTCCAATCTGAAGAATATTTGTCAAAACTTTTAACAATAAAAATAACACCAACAAATGACTTGCCATACTGGGTTTATATTTGTGATTCAGTCTCTCACATGGGATCAAAGGATAATTTGTTGTACAGAAAAATAATTTTACATTATGATACTGGGAGCCTAGGGATAACCTTCAAATAATCCATGATTATCTTGTAACACATTTTATTAACACCCTTACTAAAAATCCATAAGAAGTCTAATAGGGTTTTTATTTAATGTTTCATAAGATTTTAAGATATGAAACTAGAAAGCCCATTTTATTAAATATGTGGAAATTATTTTTCGAACATATTTTCCTTTTCCCTATCTTGTCCTTATTCCTCTGAAATAATGATATGAACAGAAATAAGAGAAAGTAGCCTTTGTTGGAATACACAGGGGCAACTCTGAAGGGGCCTGCTAACCTGTACAGCACTGTGTGAAGCTGGATTCATTCTGCCCAGCACTTAGAAGGTACTACCTTCAACAGAGTACTTTTGCTTTTGGAAACTGTTTCATTAAAACTAGTGTAGGGCTAGAATCAACCAATTTTCCCTCTGGGCTTCATATTTTTATTCTAGCTCCAAAATATAAGTTAGGTATTGAAAGGAGAAGTCAGAATTACCTTGTTGACCTTCTCTGAAAATCACACAAACTATAGGATTCTCTGGAGAAAGAAGTCATCCTCAGTCCTGGGGCCTTCCTAGTCCCTAGGCTTCATTCAGCACTATGCCTGGAATTGTCTTATAGCTAGGTCTTGAGTGCATAACCTTGAGTCTACTTATAAACATTGATATAAAAAGTTTTAACCTTCATTTATTTTCTGAAAGTGAAAAAAAACAAAGAAGCATCTGAAGCTAATAGCTTGTACCATTAAAAAGATAATGCCAGGCGGGCATGGTGGTGCACGCTTGTAATCCCAGCATTTGGAAGGCTGAGACTGGAGGATCCAGGTTCAAGGCCAGCCTCAGCTACCTAGTGAGGCACTCCGCAACTTAGTGAGACCCTGTTTCAAAATAAAGAATAAAAAATAGGGCTAGGGGTATAGCTCGGAGGTAGAATGCCCCTGAGTTCAATCCCCAGTACTCTACACACACACACACACACATACACACACACACAGGATAACGCCTTACATTAAACAAAATTAAACCATGTAAGAATGCCAAAGGTGTGTTGACAGTTATTGTATATCATAACAAAAACATTCTGCAGCCAAAGTATCAGACATTGTGGTTTTAAGGCATTAAAGTTTGGAGTAAGCTGGGCGTGGTGGCGCACGCTTGTAATCCCAGCATTTGGGAGGCTGAGACCAGAGGATCCGGGTTCACGGCCAGCCTCAGCTACCTAGTGAGGCACTCCACAACTTAGACTCAGTTTCAAAATAAAGAATAAAAAATAGGGCTGGGGGTATAGCTCGGAGGTAGAACGCCCCTGAGTTCAATCCCCAGTACCGCAAAAAAAAAAAAAAAAAAAAAAAAAAAAAAGTTTGGAGTACAAGATTCAAAAGGCATTATTAAAATTACTTACCCCATTGGTTTAGTGGTGGTGCTGCCATAGCTGGTAGGAGCAGAGGCCATTTTGGCAAAAGCCCTAAGATATAAGAAGGTTATATTTAAAAGTTGACTATTAGAGTTACTATTCAGTATCATGGTATTAAAACATCTATTGACTATCTTCACTTTTGCAGATATTTTCTGAAAAGAGAAATTATTTTTCAGCTAATATGACCACATGCAATTAGTACTGAAAAACAGATTCTTTAAAAAACATAAATGCATCCCAAATTTCATAATTTTTTCTTTCTCTCTGATTGTTAAGGTCAAGAAATGAGGCAGAGACTTGCTGACTTAAGAGGACAATCATATAATGATTAAGTTTATAGTCTACTGTTTTTTGTATTTTATATTCTCTTGTTTCAAATACATGTCTTTGCTCATGCTGTCTTTTGGGGAGTAAAAATTCACTATCTTCTGCAACACCAAGTGCATATTTTTTTTTAAGATTCACTTTGGGGCTAGACGTGGTGGCATATGCTTGAAATCCCAGCATTTGGGAGGCTGATACCGGAGGATCCGGTTTGTGGCCAGCTTCAGCTACTTAGTGAGGCACTCCACAACTTAGTGAGGCCCTGTTTCAAAATAAATAAAAAATAGGACTGGGGGTGTAGCTTGGAGGCAGAATGCCCCTGGGTTCCATCCCCAGGACTGCAAAAAAACCAAACAATAACAACAAAAAAAACCAAAAACTTAATATTTGATTGCATATAGTCATTTATTTTCAACTCTTTCTGTCTAGAACCTTTTTAAATAAATAAGATTATTAAAGGTTGGGTAAAAAGGTAGCATTTAGATGTTTTAAAAACTATATTCCCTGGGGTGGAGGGAAGAAAATAAAATAATCCTTCTGAGAACATTTTCACGTTCTCTACAAACCCCAGAAAATACATAATGCTCCTGGAAGAATCCTACCACTTTGAGGTAACCAACTATTAGGATTCTTGTGTATATTCTTCTTATCTTTGGAATATGCATATATAGCACATATGATATAAAAGCAAAAATTAGCATCATTTTAATACTCTTCTAAAATACATTTTAGCAGGATACTATAAACATTTAATGTCAATCACTATTTTTCATGAGTCTCATTATTTCAAATGCTTTGTAAATGAAAAAAAAATTAAGGAGAACCAAAGAAAATTTTATGAGAGTAAAAAAGAATATGAATTATTAAAGTGTAGTAGCTGAAATAAAAATATTCAATCTCAAACTTCATAAAATCTGCCAATAATATCAACAAAGAAATCCCAAACTCAACACTAGAATTTCAGTTTTCTTCAGAAAGGAGGCTGTTTCCAGCAGTGGGTTGGAATTCTGCCTTAATAAAAGTTTATTTTTTCACTAGAAACTGGATCTAAACAATTAAGAGGAGTTAAATAATAGTACATTTGTATGGCTAAATATTATGTAAGCAGCAAATATTACTAGTGGAGACTATTAAGTACAATGGCAAACTGGCATGGTAACCGTTATTGGAACCTAGAAACCAAAACTTTATAATAATGAGTTCTCACTTGAAAAATATATGTAAGATCTATACAAAATAGATGGATATACACTAACATTTGCCTGTAATCTCTGAAAAATGAGACTACAAGCTAATTTTTAATTTTCTTTATATCTTTCTGAATTCTCTAAAATTTTCATCAATAAACCAGTATGGCTTTTACAATAGGAAAGAATAATAAATGTCACAAATTAGGGATTATATATTTTGTAACTATGTAAAATAATGCCCAAGATTGATTTTCCCCTGATAACTTCAAGTATTCATTAAGGAATTCCATATACATCATAATATAAAAAGAACAATGATATATTGTCACACTGCCAAATGTGTACATCTACATATTTATAAATATTGGAAAAGATACTTTCTCTCTTTTTATTTTTATTTTTTTTTTTTTTTGCGGTACCGGGGATTGAACTCAGGGGCATTCTACCTCTGAGCTACACCCCCAGCCCTATTTTTTATTCTTTATTTTGAAACCGAGTCTCACTAAGTTGCGGAGTGGCTCACTAAGTAACTGAGGCTGGCCGCGAACCCGGATCCTCTGGTCTCAGCCTCCCGAATGCTGGGATTACAAGCGTGCGCCACCACGCCCGGCTCTTTCTCTCTTTTTAAAAAAAAGGATTTTGTGTATTTTTCTTATTACAATTACATAGTTATATGAAATTTGAAAACGTAAAAGTATAATGATAAAAGAACTCTCACAGTCAACACTCAGATAACCAATGTTAACAATCTGGTGTATTTCTATTGTTATACATGTTTTTTGACAGTTCAGATAAAAAAGCATTGTTACAACTTGTAGTCTTAAAAATTGATTTGAAAATTATTTTAAAGTTAATTACTGTTATAGAAATTCTGGAAAGTAAAGAAAAGCAGTAACAAGGAAAAAATATCTACCATTTGGAGTTACCTAATATTTACATTCAGGTTATGTCATTTCATATAATTAAACATATATATGTATGTGTATACTCATATACACACCTATATACAGATGCATGGTTAAATAGGGATCACACTGTAAAAAGTGTCAACTCAGATTTGGCTCAAATGCTATCTACTCAAAGGTTTTCTCTGGTCTCCTAAACAAATTTAGCTATCACCTCCAATAAGTTAAGATCTTAAATTAAATTTTATTTTCTTCATATCATTTAACATGGTTTACTCAATTCTATTCATTTATTTGTTAATTGTTCCCTCATTGCAACTGTAAATTCAGTGCCAGAGGCCTTCCTTATCATGCTCACTATTTGAAAATACAGTATTCACAGGATCCTCAGGAAAATCTGTGGAAGCACAAGTCCCTTATATAAAACATACAGTATCTGTATATAACCTAGGCACATCCTCCCATATATTTCAATCATCTTTAGATTACATAGAATACTTAATAAGATATAAATTCTATGTAAACAACTGCTAATGTTTAGGGAATACTGACAAGGAAAAAGGTCTCTACATGTTCAGCATTTTTTTTCCCTGAATATTTTCAATTTGCAGATGTGGAATCCATGGATATGGAGGGTATTTATTATTTGATAAACAGTATTTATCAAACTAATCAACACATAGTGTTGTAAGCATTTTTTTCCTCCTTACAAAATAACATGAACATTTCCTTAAGTCTTCTTTAACATGATTTTTAATGACTGAATTATATTTGATCTTATGAAAATGCCACAATTAGTTTAATCAACTTAAGTGCTGAACATTTAAGTTGATTTTCAAAATTTCATCATTATACTTGCTTCTAAGATTTTATAACTCCAATGACTTCTTTGGGATAAATCATTAAGAGTAAAAGTACCAGCATTTGGGAGGCTGAGACCGGAGGATCCGGGTTCATGGCCAGCCTCAGCTACCTGGTGAGGCCCTCCGCAACTTAGTGAGACCTTGTTTCAAAATAAAGAATAAAAAATAGGGCTGGGGGTGAAGCTCGGAGGTAGAATGCCCCTGAGTTCAATCTCCAGTACCAAAAAGAAAAAAAAAAAAAAAAAAAGGAGTAAAAGTACTAGGTCAAAGCTATTTTTAAAAAATTTTTATACCACCCAGAAAATTTATGACAATTTAATTCCTAATAGAATACAATTGTACCAATTAGTCTTTCTGTTTCCTTAGCATAATATTCTGTAAGTTTATACATTTTGTTAATCTGCATTCCTCCAGTTATTAGTGAAATTAAAATTTCCTTTTAACAATTTTGAGGCATTCACCTAAAACATTTCAGTCTTTGACTTTTTCATCTCATCAAGTAAAAAAATATAAAGCTTGTCTAGGAAAGAAAAGCATCATGACTGTTTTGAGTAATTTTAAGATGTGCATAGGGTGGGCCAGATAAGGAAACATTTATGCCACTGGATCTAAAAATCCATCACAAGCCGGGCGTGCTGGCGCACGCTTGTAATCCCAGCATTTGGGAGGTTGAGACGGGAGGATCTGGGTTCGCAGGCAGCCTCAGCTACCTAGTGAGCACTCCGCAACTTAGTGAAACCCTGTTTCAAAATAAAGAATAAAAAATAGGGCTGGGGGTATAGCTCGGAGATAGAATGCCCCTGAGTTAAATTCCCAGTACCGCAAAAAAAAAAAAAAAAAAAAAAAATCCACCACAGCACTGTTCAATTTCCTTATCAGCATTCCCATTTTCTTGGGAACGAAATCTCAATTGTTCCCTTACGTTAAGTGACAGAAATTAAAGAGGAAAATAAGACTTACTTCCATTGTTTGATATACTGTAAAGAATTAAGGTTGCATCCTGCATCTGTTAGGGCTTTTTTATACTGCTCTAAATCAGCCTGAAAAAAGAAAGGAACTATATGAGAAAAGGTTATGCTTTCATGAATGACTGTTGTTACTTGATTAATCAAAAAGTAACACCAAAGGCATGAGTTTAAATTATACATACTAGAATGGAGTTATATCTTAAATGACAATCTGAGACAAAAATCACATAAAGCGAACATTTTTAACAGATTCCTAAATAGGCATATAGTATTTTGTCATTCCCCAGTAAGTCCACCAGTCATTTTTTTTCTCTACAGCTAAAATACTCTGCCCTTCTTTGGGAAAAGTACTAAATATATGATTTGGCTTGTCCAAAAATATTTCAAAACCAGAAATAACAGGGGAACGACATGGATTGTGGGGACTTGCAGACTCAGGTTTCCCATCGCACATCACTCTAGGGGTCCAGACTCATTAACTCACCAACAGCTGCCCTACACTTAATCTGATATTAGTAGTCATAGTTTGCTAAAAGCCTCTTAATCATCACTGAAGTTTATGAAAAGATGTAATTCTTACTAAAAATAAAAACATAATAATATAGTCAAATTAAGGAAATATTGTTTTAAAATAACTTTTTTTTTTTTTGTGGTACTGGTGATTGAACCCAGGGGTGCTCTACTACTGGGCATACCTCCAGGCCTTTTTATATTTTATTTTGGGATAGGGTCTTGCTAAGTGGCCAAGAGGCTGGTCTCAAACTTGTCATTCTCTTGCCTCACCTCCCTGAGTAGCTTGAATTATAGGTATGTGCCACCGTGCCAGGCCAAAAAAAAAAAAAAAAAAAAAAATCATGTATTCTTAAGAAAACATAAATAGGCTATTGAAACCCCCTAAGATATAGAGAAAACCTGACTACTCATTGATGAGATAGATTTCTAAAAAGAAAAACCATACTTTCTTACTGAATTAAAATAAAAGTCAAGTCATACATTCCTACAGCAGAGCAGAATAGTCTAAAGTAAATATTTGGTTTAGTTTGTTGCTTTAATATGGCAAAGATTTTTTTTTTTTTTTGTGGTACTGGAGGTTGAATTCAGGGGCATTGTACCTCTGAGCTATACCCCCAGCCCTATTTTTTATTCTTTATTTTGAAACCGGGTCTCACTAAGTTGCAGAGTGCCTCACTAGGTAGCTGAGGATGGCCTCGAACCTGGATCCTCCGGTCTCAGCCTCCCGAATGCTGGGATTACAAGCGTGCGCCACCACGCCCGGCTCTGGCAAAAATTTTTGACTGACTGAAAAAAGTGTGAAAATTTACCAAACATTAAAAAAAAAAAAAAAAAAATGCCCCCAACAAAAGAAAGGAGCTTACAAC
>PVLC010038795.1:0-14567 GCA_004027655.1 Graphiurus murinus
GGAGGAGGAGGAGGAGGAGGAGGAGGAAAGAGGGGAAGAGGAGGGCATGGTGGTTCGTGCTGGTAATCCCAGTACTTGGGAGGCTGAGACAGGAGGATCGTAGGTTCCTGGTCAGTCTCAGCTACTTAGTGAGGCCCTGTTTCAAAATAAAGAATAAAGCCGGGCGTGGTGGCGCACGCTTGTAATCCCAGCATTCGGGAGGCTGAGACTGGAGGATCTGGGTTCTCGGCCAGCCTCAGCTACCTAGTGAGGCACTCCGAAACTTAGTGAGACCTGGTTTCAAAATAAAGAATAAAAAATAGGGCTGGGGGCGTAGCTTGGAGGTAGAACGCCCCTGAGTTCAATCCCCAGTACCACAAAAGAAAGAAAGAAAGAAAAAAAAAATAGGGCTGGCAGTGTTGCTCAGAGGTAGAATGCCCCAGGGTTCAATCCCCAGTACCCTCCTCCAAAAAAAAAGAAGGAGGAGGAGGAAGGGAGAAAGAGAGAGGGAGGAAGGAAGGAAGGAAGGAAGGAAGGAAGGAAGGAAGGAAGGAAGGAAGGAAGGAGTTGGTTTAATCGAGGGCCCAGTGACCAGGCGACCAGCGAGCATCACTTTGGCGCTGTGCGTCCCTAGCCGGGCCCAGCAGGAGACAGCCTCCCTGCCTCTTTCCCTGCCTCCCTCCACCGGGGCTGGTCTGGCTCCGTCTTCCCCACAGAGCCCTTGCTCAGTGCCGAGTTTGACGGGGAGGGGACGGTGTGTCCAGGCGCAGGGCCTGCCCTCGGGCCTCCTCCCTGGGGACCAGGTCCTGGGGTCCTCTCAGACACCAGTTGCCGGGCCCCCCGGGCCCCGGGCAGGGGACTGAGGGGCCTGGGGCCGGTGGGGGACGGTCCCGGGTCCCCAGGCTTTGTTGGGGTGATTGCAGCTTGGCCCGGGCTGGCCCGGCCGCCCTGCCCCTCCTCTCTCTCGGAGGCACACCGTGGGGCTTCAAGGCCCTTTGAGCTGAAAAGGCCCTTTCTGCCAGTTCCTCCCGGCTCCGGTAAACAAAAACCCCATTTAGGGCTCAGTGCCCTTCATGAAACCAGGCCAGCGACGGAGGGGGGGGGGGAGCGGACAGGCCGTGCGAGCCAGCGTCACAAGAGGCTGCCGATGAGGTTCTTGGCAAAGCCAGGCACTCCGGCACTGGGGATGGAACACGGGCGGTCTACCTTCGAGCCACACCCCCAGCCTTATTTATTTATTTATTTATATTCATTTATGTATTTATTTACTTATTTATTTTTATTTATTTACTTACTTATTTATTTTTATTTAATTTTGCAGTACTGGGGATGGAACCCAGGGGCGTTCTTCCTCTGAGCTCCACCCCCAGGCCTATTTTTTATTCTTTATTTTGAAACAGGGTCTCACTAAGTTGTGGAATGCCTCACCAAGTAGCTGAGGCTGGCCGCGAACCCGGATCTTCCTGTCTCAGCCTTCCAAGTACTAGGATTACAAGTGTGCGCCACCACGCCCAGTCCCAGCCCTACTTTTTAATTTTTATTTGGAAACAGGGTCTTGCTAGGTGAGTGAGAGTCTCACTACTCTCTGAGGCTGTCCTTGAATCTTGGATCCTCCTGTCTCAGCCTCCCAAGGACTGGGATTACAAGCATGCGCCACCACACCTGGCTATTATTTATTTATCAGTGCTGAGGATTGAACCCACGGACATTCTTCCTCTGAGCTGCACCCCGGCCTTATTTTATTTTTTATTTGGAAACAGGGTTTCACTAAGTTGCTGAGGCTGGCCTCCAACCTGCCATCCTCCTGTCTCAGCCTCCCAAGGACCAGGATGACAGGCGTGCGCTCCTGGACCCGGCTTCACTGGGTCCCTATGGGATCCGCCACAGGTGAATAACTCCCAGGCGCAGGGTGCTGGTGATCAGGCCTCATGACAGCGGGGCTCACGTGTGTAGGAGACCCCAGGAACCCCCACTTTCTGCCAGAGGGGCTGGACGCAGCCACACCCCGCCTCGCCTGGGTGGCAGAGGGAGCCCAGATGGCCAAGCGGACTTAGGCGCAGTTAGCGGGCGTGCCCAGAGGAGGCTGGCGCAGCGGACGCGGCTGCCTTCTGGAAAGTTCCCAGGCTGCTATTTATCCTGAGTCCTGGCCATCCCCCAGGCCTCCGACGACTGTTTTTCTAGCCTACTTCGTTTGGTGACATTCATGTGGAAAGCATCACCGCGGGTAGGAAGTTTTTGCTCAAATCCAAACAAAGAGAAGAAAAAAAATAATAATAATAAGGGAAAAGGGGAGGAAGCTTAAAAAAAAAAAAAGGAAAAAAAAAAGATAGCCAGGAAATACTGAATGCTTCTGCTAAGCAAATGGTTTCCTGGGGTTTCTTAACATGCAAGGAAACTTGATAGGTGCAAAAAAATAAGCTGAGCTATGGAAAATACCCATTTCGGATTTGCGTGTGTGTGTGTGTGTGTGTGTGTGTGTGTGTGTATTTGATGGGTTCTGAGTGCGGCTGGCCCCTGGCATCTGCCAGCAGTGCAGGCCTAGTAAAGCTACACCGAACGCTGGACATTTGGATGGGTGCTGGACAAAGTCACTGCTCCTGGCTGGGCTGGGGACGGCAGCCCTCCTTCATGATGAGGCTTCTATTCAAAGAAGAAGTAAAAAGCCAGGTGTGGTGGCGCACACTTATAATCCCAGTACTTGGGAGGTTGAGACAGGAGGATCCGGGTTCGTGGCCAGCCTCAGCTACTTAGTGAGGCCCTCCGCAACTTAGTGAGACCCTCTTTCAAACTAAAGAATAAAAATAAAGCTGGGGGTGTACTGAATGGGGGTGTAGTTCAGAGGTAGAATGCCCCTGGGTTCAACCCCCAGTACCACAAAAAAAAAAGAGGAAGTAGAATGTGAGGGTGTCCTGTTGGGAACCCACGCTGGATTTGTCTCCCTAATTCTGGGTCCGCTCCGAGGCTGCTGCCTCCAGGAAGCCTTCTCTGATTGCCTCTGGAATCGCACCTCCGTCCCTCCCCAGGAGCTCCCTCCCCCCTCACCGAGTTCAACAATCCTCACAGAACACACTGCCTCCTGAAATTATGGGGCTCGAGGTTGGGGTCTTCTGTGCCTGCAGGCAACCCCAGGCAGGGTGGGAGGGACTTCTGGTTGCATTTCCCCATCTGATCTGTGGCACCTGCAAGCACACAGTAGCTACTCAGTAAATGTCGGCCGAAGCCAATTGTTCTCCAGATGTTAAAAGCATCAAGGAAGAAATGAGAGGAGACATCTGCCATGGTCAGATGTAGCACGTCCCCTGGAGGGCACATGCATTCATGTTCAGAGTTGACGTGAACAGTTCATGAGGGGTCATCTCCTCAGTGGATAAAACCTATTGTAGTGGACTCACTGGGTCGTCACCTAGGTGGGCGGGGTCCCTGGGGGTGTGACTGTAGGGACTGTACTTGTGTCTCTGTATCCCCTGGCTTGCTTGCTCACTTTCTTTGCCCCAAATCTACAAAACACTGTGAGCAAATCAACCTTCCCTCCTCTAAGTTCTGTGGTCAGTTGTGTTGGATGGTAGGAGGGAGGAATTTGGCGGAGACAATACCTTTGCCTTCTAGAAGGATTGGACCCTGCCTCCAGGGATTTTCTTTATTAAAAAAAGGGGGATACGTTTGCTTCACTTTCTACAGGTGATTCAATAAGTATAACTATTGCACCAAGCACGGTGGGAAATGACCAGGCACGTGGTGGTGGAGGACGTCCCACACCACCGTCTCTGGGGCCTTGAGAGCTCTCTGGGGACTTAGGAGGAGCACACACAGGGACCATGTGCCGCCCGGAACCTACAACCTCCATTTCTAGTCCTGGTGTGTGAAGTCGTTGCTTGATTTCTTTGATAATTCACTTTGCTGTGCTCCGCCAAAAAGATCACAACGTCCGTCAGACTACGGATCATTTCTGAATGAGACCAGGATATCCCTGAAGGCCTTGTGAAAAATCACTAACAGTAATGTTGACCTGAACGGAACCAGGGAAGAGCCCTGCGGCACAGCACTAGAGACTCTTCTGCAGGCTAACATCAGTCCTCCTGGGGTCGTCACTCTTCGTGGTTATGAAATCACTTAATCCCGCTGGTATTGGGCTCAGAATGTCTCCTTCTCGTTCATGAGACACAGCCTGGAAGTTGTGGTCCACGAAATTGAAATGCAGACACCCGTATAGCTACAGAATTCTTCTGATTACTCTCGTAAATAAGTAAAAGGCATTTGCCAGGTGTGACTTGTTCTCATGAACCCTCAGTGGCTCCCAGAGGTGATGCTTTTACTTTTTGCTTTCTAAATTCAAACGTGACCCTGTTGTAGCTGTATCAGTCAGCTGGAGCTAGGTTCTGCTGCAGTAACGTGCAGGCCCGAGATCTCAGTGACTTATAACCACAAGGGTTTATTACACAAGGTGCAAGTTCATCGCTGGCTGGTGGAAGTCTTTTTGCAGACCCTTCTTCTTTTGGGGGGGCCCAGTAAAGGCACAGCTTCTCTTGGGATCATCTTGTAGTAGAGAGAAAGGTGGAGGATCTTGTGTTGATTCGTAGAGCTTCTGCCTGGAAGTGAAGCCTGTTTCTTTTGCTTGAATTCTATTGGTCAAAACGAGTCACGCGGCCAAGCCCGCTATCCAGGGAGCTGGGGCACACAGGAGCCCCAAGGCTATAATTTCTGGAACTATCAAGCCAACAGCAGTTTTGTGGTCCCTGGGTTCTGAGGACTCTGGGGTAGAATTTAGGTGGTCGAGGGAGGTCATGACCTGCTGGCTACGTGCAGGGTGGGGCACACGGTCCATTGCTCCTGAGACTTGGCCTCCTCCACTGCTGGCTGCCTCTCCCAATCCTGGGGCTCTACCTAGGAAGCCCCTTTGGTGACAGGGACGAACAGGGACATGGGTGGGGCAGAGGCTTGGTGCAGAGAATGAATTTAGCATGATACTGGCATGGTGGGTACCTGCCTTCCTTCCTTCCTCCCATCCTTCCTCCCTCCCTCCTTCTCTCTCTTTCTCTCTCTTTCTTTCTTTCTTCCTTTCTTTCTTTCTTCTCCTTATTCTTCCTTTCCACCAAATAAACCTGAAGATGCCTTTGAAGGTAATAAATCGCATTGGCGGGAGATTATAGCTGGGCATGGTGGCTTACTCCTGTCACCTCATTACTGGGGAGGCTGGGACAGGAGGATGGCAGATTCGAGGCCAGCCTCAGACTTAGCCAGACCCTCAGCCACGCTGGCGAGGCCCTGCCTCAAAACAACAGTTGTGTTGCCACCAACCTGCAAACACACACAGCAACCGCGTCCGCAGGGCGGAGATGTTCTGAGCGGTCACCGGCAGGCAGGACACGGGGCGGCCCCAGCTCCTGGAGCGTTTTTTGCCACCCTCCCCGGAGCACCGCTGGGCTGGTGCGGGGTGGGCGGTCTCGCCCCTGAATTGCGCCCTGCCCTCCTCCAGGGAGCGAAGGTGCCTCTCACGGATGCGGCCGGGCGGCTGTTGGGCTGATGGCGGAGGGGCCCAGGCGGGCCGGCGGCGGCGGCTTGGAGCCCGGATTGGAATGGAGTCGTACAAAGGGGCCGGTGTCTTGGCGGGAGCTCGCCGGGAGCCCAGCAGAGCCCGGGTTTGCACAGCTGCGGCTCCGGCCTTAAACCCGACACTTTCCAGATGTGCGGCCTCGCTTTGGCGCGGTCTGCAAACGCGGCATCCCCAGGTACACGCGCACACACACGCAGGCGCGCCCACGCTGCACGCTCGGCACTGGCACGATTCTGTGAATGCCACGCTGTGCTGGGGTCTGGGCACGGTAGACCCCACGCTCTGGCGCGATGGTAGGCCCCTCGCTGAGCTGGAAACTTTATGGGCTGTTTTTTTTTTGTTGTTTTTTGTTCTTTTTTGCGGTACTGGGAATTGAATCCAGGGGCGTTCTACCTCCGAACTGTATCACCAGCTTCATTTTTTATTCTTTATTTTGAAACAGGGTCTCACTAAGTGGCTGAGGCTGGCCTCGAACCCGGATCCTCAGGTCTCAGCCTCCCAAGTACTGGGATGACAAGTGTGTGCCACCACGCCCGGCTCAGGCTGGATTTTGGAATAGTTCAAGTTCAAAGCTGGCTCGCCAGCCACTGCCCCCCTGACCGCCGTCAGTCTTCAGGCCTGGCTCCACTTTGGGTGGTAGGAGGAGCCCAGTGTGCCTTCCAGAAAGTTCTCCTCCATCCACATGAGCATGAGCCCCAAGCTTTGGGCGCCGTGAGATGGAGGCTGGGCGGGACCCTGGCCTCCGGAGTCCCAGGGACTGTGTGCCCCGGTACAGACAAGGGCAGCGCACGGGCCACAGCCACCCTGAGGGCCCGGGGACAAACCCCGGCCTCCGGCTCAGACCCTCCCGCGCCTTCCCCAGCTCTATTAGCTTCAGAAACTGCCCTGTCAGCCATGCTGCCTGGGGTCAGGGTGAGGACTCTGTGTTGAGGGGAGGAGGGAGAGTGGGAGGACGGAGACACTGGACAGCCTCCTGGAGGAGGAGGAGGAGGAGGAGGAGGAGGAGGAGGAGGAAGAGGAGGAGAAGAAAGAGGAGAAGAAAGAGGAGAAGAAAGAGGAGGGAGAGGAAGGGGAGGAGGGGAAGGAAGAGGAGGAGGATGAGGGAAAAAAAAGAGGAAGAAGGGAGGGAGGAGCCAGGGCTTTGCAGACGTGATCAGGCAGAGAGGTCAAGCTGGATGAGCTTGGCCCTCAGCCAACAACCGACAGGACCGGTGTCCACGCAAGGAGACAGTGTGACACTCAGCGGGGCCCACGAGGGACAGAGGCAGGGACGGTCATGGCGCTGCCTCCCCGAGGGAACGCCAAGGCTGCGTGTGGACAGCCTCCAGGAGGCCCCGGGCCCTTGGAGAGCAGGACGCAGCCACGGTCTCCATGCCGCGCCCGGCACACGTTGACTGAGTGCTAGGTATGTGCTGAGTACTGCTCCAGGTGCTGGGACTCAGCAGTGGGGGAGACCAACAGACAGACAGACAGACAGACAGACGTGCCTGCCCTCCTGGGGTTTCCATGCCAGCAGGGCGGACAGACAGTGACAACACAAAGTAAGTCATATGGCGCGTGCGAAGGTAACACGTCACACCGGGGCAAAAGAGATTGGAGCCAGGTGTGGTGGCCCACGCCTATAATCCCAGGACTTGGGAGGCTGAGACAGGAGGATCACAGGTTCCAAGGCCAGCCTCGGAAAGCTAGTGAGACTCTCAGCAACCTAGTGAGAACTTGTTTCAAAAAATAAAAATAAAACAGGGCAGAGGGTAATCTCATAAATAACATAAAATAAGCCAGGCGTGGTGGTGCACGCTTGTAATCCCAGTACTTGGGAGGCTGAGACCGGAGGATCCGGGTTCGAGGCCAGCCTCAGCTACCTAGTGAGGCACTCTGCAACTTAGTGAGACCCGGTTTCCAAATAAAGAATAAAAAATAGGGCTGGGGGTGTAGCTTGGAGGTAGAATGCCCCTGGTACCGCAATAAATAAATAAATAAATAAATAAATAAATAAATAAATAAAATAGGGCTGGGGGTATAGCTCGGAGGTAGAATGCCCCTGAGTTCAATCCCCAGTACCGCAAAAAAGAAAAAAGAAAAGACGTGCCGGGGAATTTGGGGCCCAGGGCTGCTTCCGAGATATTTACATTCTGCATTCCACAGGCTTGGAATGATTTTCGAACACTAAATTCCTTGGAGAGGAGCGTGGTGTCTTAAGAGTTAAAGACAAGAAAAATACAAAGTTCACTGTCAGAGTTGAGGACAGGGCAGGGGGAGGGAGGTCACATTTCCAAACTGGTTCACACTTTATTTAAAAAAAAAAAAAATCTTTATTTATTTTTAAGTGGGGACCCAGTGCTGGGTTATTCATTGCTAAGTTACTATTATTAGTGTGTGTGTGTGTGTGTGTGTGTGTGTGTGTGTGTGTGTGTGTGTGTGTTTTCTGGGGATTAGGCCCAGGGGTGTTCTATCTCAGAACTACACCCCCAGCCCTATTTTATTATTATATCTTTAAATTTTGAAACAGGGTCTCGCTAAGTTGCTGAGGAACTTGCTAAGTTGCTGAGGCTAGCCTCAAACCTGCGATCCTCCTATGTCAGCCTCCCAAGTACTAGAATTACAGACGCGCACCACCACACACACCCAAGTGATTTTATCACTATAAAATGGTCCACTTTTTTGGCCTTTTCTTTTCATAGATTCTCATAACCAATCCGGGGGGGGGGGGGTGGAAGTGGACTTGGACACAATTGGGGGGCATTAAATAAAAATGAGGGGGTGGCGGGAATGTTGGAGGGTACTGAGTAATTTTTTTTTTAATCCTGAAAAGGGAGTTTAGGTAAGCCAAGGCGTTTGGGGATCTAGTCTTCAATTCTCCATCCCCTGGAGAACCCGGGGCTTCTCGGCTTGTGTGTTGACTTTGATTTCTTTGCCACCTCGCTGTCTGTCTCTCTTCTGTGTCCCCTGGAGAAGCCACTTGGTGTCAGGATGTCCCCTCTACGCAGCTGCAGCTGGGCGCCGTGTTCTGGGCCCACAACTGCTGCTATCGAATCCGTTTCTATTCTTTTTCACAACTAATGTGCGCTACGCGCTACACGTGAGCTTTTTCCTTTTCTTTTTTTTTGCAGTACTGGGGATTGAACCCAGGGACATTCTACCTCCAAGCTATACCCCCAGCCCTAGTTTTTATTCTTTATTTTGAAACCGAGTCTCACCAAGTTGCGGGGTGCCTCACTAGGTAGCTGAGGCTGGCCTCGAACCCGGATCCTCCGGTCTCAGCCTCCCGAATGCTGGGATTACAAGCGTGTGACACCACGCCCGGCTCTATTTTTTATTCTTCATTTTGAAACAGGGTCTCACTAAGTTGCGGAGGGCCTCACTAGGTAGCTGAGGCTGGTCGAGAACTTGGAGCCTCCAGTCTCAGCCTCCCAAGTACTGGGATTACAAGCGTGCACCTCCACGCCCGGCTTCTCTTCTTCTTTGACCTCGTTTCTGTCGTCTCCCTTTGGTTCCGTCCTCTGTGTGCCTGGAGACTCTTTTCCTCTTTTCTCCTCTGGCGCTGGGAAAGATGTCCAGGGGTTTTAGTTACATTCACGTGCGCCTTTAAGTAAGAAATATGCAAGTCTCTGTGTCCTGGTCAAGGGTGGGAGTGAAACAGTATCCACGTAAACCGAGACGGATAACATTAAATTATCTCCTGGTCCTCCACTACCGGCTCCTGTTTTCTGTGCCTGGGTGAACTGCGATTTGAGAATGTTGCTTCTATTTTTAAATGGTTTGCTTTTTTTTTTTTTTTTAGGTACTGGGGATGGAACCCAGGGGCGTTCTACCTCCGAGTTACACCCCAAGCCCTTTTTAATTGTTTTATTCGGAAACAGGGCCTCCCTAAGTAGCTGGGCCTGGCCTCAAACCTGCGCTCCTCCTATCTCAGCCTCCCAAGACCTGGGATGACAGGCGTGTGCAAACCCACAGGCATGTATGCACTAGCGAGCACACGCGTCCACACCCCCGTCCCTGACCCCCGGGGTCACATCTGCCCAGAGCGCCACATAAAGGGTTAATTGAGAGGGGGAAAAAAAGGCATAACTTGGAAAAACTTTGGCTTTGGACCTTGACCAACCCCCCGTGTTTGCACAAGCGTCTGAGATGTGGGGAGCTGGGCGGCCCCCGCCTTTCCGCCCCGCTCGCTGCACAAGCCTCACACAAGGGCCCAGTGTGGGGAGACGACTGCCCAGGACACAGGTAGCATTCTTATGGTGCCCGGCTGCTGGCCCGGGGCTCCCCACCCCAAATCCAGACTAAGGCTCGGAGCCAGAAGGTGCCCCTTCCCACCAAAAATACCCCGCTAAGCCAGGCATGGCGGCACAGGCTTGGCATCCCAGTACTTGGGAGGCTGAGAGAGGAGGATTGTGGGTTCATAGCCAGCCTCAGCTACGTAGTGAGACCCTGTTTCAAAATAAAGAATAAAAAAAAAAAAATAGGGCTGGTGGTGTAGCTCAGAGGTAGAATGCACCTGGGCTTCATCCCTAGTACCAAAAAAATAAATAAACATAAATAACCAATTAAGCTGGTAATCCTAGTACTTGGGAGGCTGAGACAGGAGGATCACAGGTTCAAGGACAGCCTAGCAATGTAGTGAGACTCTCAGCAACCTAGCAAGACCCTGTTTCAAAATGAAATAAAAATAAAATAAAAAGGGCTAGGAGTATAGCTCGGAGGTAGAATGCCCCTGGGTTCAATTCCCAGTACTGCAAAATAATAATAATAATAATAATAATAATAATAATAGTAATAATAATAATAACAACAACAATAATAAAATAAAAACCAACCCATTGAGCTAGTAATCCCAGTACTAGGGAGGCTGAGACAGGAGGATCGCAGGTTCAAGGACAAACTCAGCAATGTAGTGAGACTCTCATCAACCTAGCAAGACCCTGTTTCAAAATGAAATAAAAATAAAATAAAACGTGCTCGGGGTGTAGCTCGGAGGTGGGACACCCCGGGGTTCAATCCCCAGTACCGCACACGCACACAGAATACCCTACTGTTTCTGCACCGCAGCAGGCGGGGTGGCCTCGGTGTCCCGGGCACCTGAGCTCGGAGGCGGCCCCAGGCAGATGCTCTGAAATTCTTCTGATTTTGCCTCAGCTGAGAACTCCTGGGAGCAACTTGCATTTTTTTCTGGTTGGTGAAGTGAGTCGGGGTGTTGGCCAAAGGTCAGCTCCAGCTGGTAGTGGTGGAAACTTCTAGATGAGAGACTCTGTGTGACTTATTGATTTACTTATGTATTTTGCGGTACAGGGGATTGAATGCAGGGGCATTCTACCTTTGAGCTACAGCCTCAGTCCTATTTTTTGTTCTTTATTTTGAAACAGGGTCTCACTAAGTTGTAGAGTGCCTCACTAAGCAACTGAGGCTGGCCGAGAACCTGGATCCTCCTGTCTCAACCTCCCAAATACTGGGATGACAAGCGTGTGCCACTATGCCTGGCTTTGGCTGTGTTTTTTTTTTTTGTTTTGGTTTTTTTTTTTTTTTGGTACTGGGGATTGACCTCAGGGGCATTCTACCTCTGAGTTATACCCCCAGCCCTATTTTTTATTCTTTATTTTGAAACAGGGTCTCACTAAGTTGCGAAGGGCCTCACTAGATAGCTGAGGCTGGCCTCGAACCCGGATCCTCCAGTCTCAGCCTCCCAAATGCTGGGATTACAAGCGTGCGCCACCACGCCCAGCTTTGGCTGTGTTTTTAAATGCTGCATTTGAGCCAGGCACGGTGGCACAAGCTTGTCATCCCCGTACTTGGGAGGCTGAGACAGGAGGATCGCAGGTGCAAATTCAGCCTCAGCAACTTAGTGAGGCTCTTAGCAATTTAGCTAGATCTTGTTTTCAAGTAAAAAATAAAATAAGGCTGGGTATAGTCCAGAGGTAGAAGCCCCTGGGTTCCACTCCCAGTACTGCAAATATTAAAATAAATTAAATTAAATAAATGCTGCATTTGACAGGCTAGCTGTGAACTGGGCGCAAGCTGGGCAGTGCCTGTTTCCGTTCTGGGGGTTCAGACCTGGGTTTGGAGGTGCTGGGCTCTGCCGGCCGGGCCTGGGATCCTTCTTCTTTTCTCCCCAGTAGAAACCAGCTCTCACATCCCGTGGCCAACGGCTCTGGCATCAGCTTTGTTTACTCCTTTGAGCAGGACCCTACCATTTGCTTGTGTTTATTCTCTCCATAAAACCTTTTTATTGGGGTCCCCGAGAGCTGTTTACTGCTTAGCACATGCGGTATGAAAAACTCATTCGAGGAGTTGCTGGTGGCTCTGAGTTTACTCTCCGGTGACCGAGTTGGTGGACGCCAGGACGGCTCTGCCAGCTCTTCCCCGCCCCCCAGGCACCTCTGGCCTCTGGCTGACAGGAGGGACTCAGCCCAGATAGAGACAGCACCTCCGGGGGGAAGGTCCGCACTCCCGCAGACATGGAGGGTGGAGACTAACCCTGGTCGCCACATCTTCGTGTCCATCTCAGGGAGACGGAAGTCTTTGGGAAAGCTGAATCATGGGGCCATTAAAGACTTGGAAAGAGTGTTCCTAGCCAGGTGCAGGGGCGCATGCCTGTCACCCCAGTACAAGGGAGGCTGAGACAGGAGGATCACAGGTTCGAGGCCAGGCTCAGCAACTTAGTGAGACCCTCAGCAATTTAGTGAGACCCTGTTTCAAAATAAAAGATTAAGCCGGGTGTGGTGGCACACGCTTGTAATCCCAGCATTCGGGAGGCTGAGACCGGAGGATCCCGGTTCGCGGCCAGCCTCAGCTACCTAGTGAGGCACTCCACAACTTAGTGAGACCCGGTTTCAAAATAAAGAATGAAAAATAGGGCTGGGGGTATGGTTTGGAGATAGAATGCCCCTGAGTTCAATCCCCAGTACTGCAAAAAAAAATAAACAAGTAAATAAAAGATGAAAAGGGCTGAGAGTATAGCTTGGAGGTAGAATGTCCCTGGGCTCCATCCCCAGTACCACACACACACACACACACACACACACACATACACACGTCAAATCATATGCTTAAGAGGAAAACCAGGAGCCCAGTCATGTGTAAACAACTGTGAAAGTAAATTTGATGGGAATGAGTTAGTAAATTCTAACAGATATGCAGCCTGCGGCCTGACTTTTCTACTTACAAAAGAGGAGGAGACAGCCAGGCGTGGTGGCGCACGCTTGTAATCTCAGTACTTGGGAGGCTGAGACAGGAAGACCGTAGGTGTGTGGCCAGCCTCCGCTACTTAGTGAGGCCCTCTGCAACTTAGTGAGACCCTGTTTCAAAATAAAGAATAAAAAATAGGACTGGGGCTGTAGCTCAGAGGTAGAATGCCCCCAGTTCCATCCCCAGTACTGAAAAAAAAGAAAAGGGCTGGGAAGCCAGGCGTGGTGGCGCACACTTGTAATCCCAGTACTTGGGAAGCTGAGACAGGAGGATACAGGTTCTCGGCCAGCCTCAGCTACTTAGTGAGGTCCTCCGCAACTTAGTGAGACCCTGTTTCCAAATAAAGAAGAAAAAATAGGGCTGGGATGTAGGTTGGAGGTAGAATGCCCCTGGACTCAATCCCTAGTACCAAAAAAGAAAACAAAAAAACAAAAACAAAAAAAACCAGGAGAAGCCAAGTATGGTGGTGCATGCCTGTAACCTCAGTACCTGGGAGGCTTAGATAGGAGGATCACAGGTTTGAGAACAGCGTCAGCAACTTAGTGAGACCCTGTTTCAGAATAAACAATAAAATAGGGCTGGGGCTGTAGCTCAGAGGTAGAATGCCCCAGCACCACCAAAAGGAAGGAAGGAACCTGGAAGGCCTACCGGAGGCGTCCAGGCCCCATGAGCGCCCGCCCCGCTCATTCTGCTCCTCATGCTGACGGGGGAAGGGGAAGGGAATCCCCATTTTACTGTGTGACTCAATCTCCTTTAAGCCCCTTCAATCCCCCTCTCCCCAAATCACCTTGCTGGCCCCCAGCACCGCTGGTCTCTGGGAAACCTAAGGTTCTGTCTGTCGTGAAGCTTAAGCGCTGATCCAGATGGCAGGCAGTGACTGAGACCATCAGAGGCCCTGGAGCGCCAGCCTGGACCTCAGGCCCTGGCCTCTTGGTCACCCGGCTACTGTGAGTGCAGGTCCCCAGGAGGGTGGCCCAGAGTGTGGTCACCCTGGCACCTGGGGAACATGACGTGTCCAGCCTGACAGCGCCGGCCTCTGGACCACGGGTGACCCCTCTGTCCCTCTGTCCCTTGTCTCCGACCCTTGGGTAACCCAGCAACTGTGATCGTAAAGCCCGAGCCCCGGGGACCCCCGATCCCAGGGAAGGAGGGAGCAGGTTTCCAGAGGCGGCCTCGGGGCCCCCAAGCCTCATCCCGTGAGAGATAATAAACCAGGGCAGAAGCAATGAGGGCCGGCCGCGGGGCGCGCCGTGTGTTAGCTCAAGAATTATCAGCCGCGGTTGCCGGGGTGACCTGAACAGCGGAGTGGAAGAGCAAACGCAGGCGCTGGGCCCACGCTCGCTGTGCAAACAGGTGGGGCGCGGGCGGAGGGCCTGGGGACCCGGGGCACGGCGCCCAGAACCACCTGCCTGGAGCCAGAGGGGGCCCCGGAAAGGTCTGTGGGGCTCATGAACCCGGATGTGGAGATGTCAGAGGGCTACAGTGGGGGGCGCGGCCTCGAGTGATCTCAGACCCAACACTGGGCATCCTCAGGACCTGAGCGACACCCAGTAGAGGTGGGGCTCAGGGGGCTCAGGGCTCAGGGGGGTCCTGACAAAGAGGCAGAAGTCTGGGGCCTCTGGATGGGTGCCGGGTGAGCCTGGTCAAATCATTTAACCTCTCTGGACTTCCCTTTTCTCAGGCTTAAAATGGAAAAGCAGAGGGAAAGATCTCACTCTGAACAGGCATTGGCCAGGAAGCCCATTTTAAAATGTCACTTTAAGTCGGGCGTGGTGGCGCACGCTTGTAATCCCAGCATTCGGGAGGCTGAGACCAGAGGATCCGGGTTCGAGGCCAGCCTCAGCTACCTAGTGAGGCA
>PVLC010038796.1:0-14591 GCA_004027655.1 Graphiurus murinus
CAATCAAAAAATAGGCAAAGGATCTAAATAGACACTTCATAAAAGAAGAAATACAAATGGCCAATAAATGTATGAGGAAATGTTCTACATCATTAGCAATCAGAGAGATGCAAATCAAAACTACCTTGAGATTTCGCCTAACCCCAATCAGAATGGCAATCATCAAAAACACAAACAATAACAAATGCTGGTGAGGCCGTGGAGAAATGGGAACCCTAATATATTTGGTGGTGGGATTGCAAATTAGTGCAACCACTTTGCAAAACAATATGGAGGATCCTCAGACGAATGGGAATGAGCCTACCATATGATCCAGCAATACCACTTCTGGGTATCTACCCAAAAGAACGGAAACCAAACTATCAGACTGATGCATGTGGATCTATGTTTATAGCTGCACAATTCACAATTGCCAAACTATGGAACCAGCAAAGATGTCCATCAACAGATGAATGGGTTACAAAACTATGGGATATGTACACAATGGAATTTTACTCAGCCATAACGAAGAACAAAATCATGTCATTTGCAGGGAAATGGATAGAACTGGAAAACATTATGTTAAGTGAGATTAGTCAGTCACAAAAAGCAAAAAATCGTATGCTCTCCCTAATATGTGGAAGCTAGGGAGAAAATGGGACATAAGAGGGACTCCAGATGAAGGAGAATCCTTAGATGAGCAAAGAATTTGATTTAATGGAAGGTGATGGGGGACGGAAGGACACCCTAATGAGCATGATGTACTTTCATGAACACATCAAAGTCAATCACTAAACTGACCTTGAGGAGGGAGGAGAAGGGAGTGGGGTGGGAATTGTGGAAGGGTTAAATGAGAAATGTGTGCATGTATGCCTTTATCAGTTTGTACCTAACAAAGATGTATGATTACAATGCACCAATTAAAAATAAATAAAAAAAAATAAAAATATGAATCATCTTTTCTAATGTTTATATTAGCTATAGTATTAAACCACATGTCTATGGAAAAATAATAACCTTTCATGGAAATAAAAAAAAACTTTAAAAGGGTATCACACAAGACAGATATAGAAGACTCATTATAAATTTTGTCTGATAAAGTTAAATTTAGATATATTTAGTATGAGGGGACACTGTGAATTGACTATCACTTAATTCAAGGCAATCTTGAATACCCTTAAGAAGGAGAGAGAATTAGTGGGCTTTATTTGTAAATGCTAAGGAAGATCCTAGACAGAAATTAACTTTTTTTTTTCTTTTTGTGGTACTGGGGATTGAACCCAGGGGCATTCTACTGAGCTACATCCTCAGTCCTAGTCCTATTTTTATTCTTTATTTTTGAAGCAGGGTCTCACTAAGTTGCAGAGAGCCTCACTAAGTAGCTGAGGGTGGCCACGAACCCAGATTCTCCAGTCTCAGTTTCCCAAGTACTGGGATTATAAACATGTGCCGCCACACCTGGCTAGAAATTAACATTTTAAAATACCTATGAATCGGTAGTTCTCAACTTATTTTTTTCTTTTCCCTGATGGTTCACCAGAATAAGTATCCCTAGAGGGAGAGAGTGGGTATTGTTTGAAAGAAAAAAACCATTATAATTTCCACCTCCTCCACCAACTTTCTCCACCAACAACTTTCTCTAGTATTAGGGAGTTCATTTTTTATCTTCCATAATGATTCCATACTTCACCTATTCAGCTATACCTCTAATAAAAACTGACTGGTTCCTAGTATGTGTCATGTACTTAGTATGTTCAGGTTAATCCCTTATACTGTAGTTAATGAGACCCATTTCAAAATGCTTAATAATCACATTCACATGTACACAATAAAACTTGGTGTTTTCCATTCAAAATGTTTAGAATTACACTTCACCCTGTATTTTCACTAGGGGATTGTCTTGATTTTCAATTCCAACTAGTCAGCTAAGATGAAGTACAAAAGCAGATATATATTTTTCACTATTTAATCTTAACTAGCAACTTAGAACTCTTAACAGCTGTTGTACACAGTGGAGACCAGTCCCATCCCACCATTCCTTTCTCTAATACAGATGTTCCGAACAGTATACATGTTAGAAATATGAGCATTTTTTCACATGTTTGGTGACCAAAACATGGTCAGAGATTATTTTAAAGGACAGTGTTCTGACTCTGCATAAACAATAAGACAGAAGCAAGGACATAGTGGAGGTTAAGGACTGCAGATCCGCATATCACTTCATCAGTAGAAAACCCCTCTTCCTCCAGTTTCCTTACTTAATTTCACCTTGGGGTATTGAGATTGTTACTTTTTCTTTCAGCAGATCCTCAGGAGGGAAAGTGAATCTAACTAGTCTATAAAGAAAGAAAATTGCTCAGAGACTAAGACTTGAACCTTCTACAGGACTGTGCTATTTTCAATTTTGTTAAATTAGAACACTGTTTCCAAGAGACAACCTCTGTGCATAATTCCAGTTTTAGAAGTGACCATGAGATGAACTGGTGTCAGATTTGGAAGGTTGAAATAAAGCACTGAGTCTTACTTTTAGAAGGCTATTGTAGTTAGAGTGATGGAAAGACATCATGATGGACAGACAGATGCCTGGCTTTCCTCACTTCTCTGTGCCAGTTAACTCAGCTTCACTCCTGCTTCCTTTGCCAATTGAAGCAGTCCTTTCTCTCCTGTTCAAGGAAGTTACACTCTTATATGAAGAATCCTAATGCCCTCTTCCTAATATCAATCCCCTTCAGGAGAGTACTGACCTCTTTGAGACTCACCCTTAACACATATTGCTGGTTCTAGACTTACGACTGAATTCAAGTTCTGGGAAGATTCAGGGGTACGATACAAAGTGTGGCCTGTGAGTATGTACTACCAACATCAAAAGAATAGTGATATTTTGCCAATTTATACAAACAAAATTTGAGAAATAGTTACGGAATTTACCCTAAAGATCTTGGTTTAGGGTAGAAGAAAAAAAAGTTGGATCAGGTCAAGTTTATTCATGTGGTTGCACTGAATCCAAAGAGTTGTCTTCAGCAGGTAGAATAAACTATATTTATTTAGAATAAACTATATTTATTAAGCTTGGTGTGCTTACTAAAACAAGGATCCAGAGTTAATTTATAATAACATAAGTGGAAATGCTAGAACTTCCTGAGAACATGGAAGAAGGTAGCCAAAGTCTTAGGGAAATCAGAATATTGGAGTGGATTCACCATGTGAGACCTACTTATCAGCCTCTGCCTATACTCTCTGAAAGCATCCATAGAATACACTGTTCACCAAGGTTTTGAAAAATGCAATGAGGAAGGAAATGCCAATACTGCGTGAGTGTGCAATACTCGGAATTAAACCCAGAGGCATACTACCTCTGAGATATACCCCTAACCCTATTTGATTTTGAAACAGGATCTTACTAAGTTACTGCATGCTGCTAGTCTCAAACTTGCCATCCACATATCTCAGCCTCCCAAGTACTAAGATTATAGGCATGTACCACTGTATCAGGATAATACTGACATTTTTAAAAAGCTCTATGGATTAAGATAGGACAGTATTATGTATATATAATATATATATATATATGTATATATATATATATTCTATGTTGGTTAGTCCTTAAGGCCAGGGATGACTGGTCACACCTTCAAAAGCAATTATTTGAATGCAATAGTATAAAGAAATGCTGGAGGAGTGTTCAGAGCCAAGTAACAGCAACACATCAGCAAAGAAAACTTGACACAATGGTGGATACAGCACTAGTGTCAGGAGGGAGCAAACACCATACAGCATAAGTTAATGACCTCTAGAATGGCATAAATGATCTTAACCAGCAATCAATATATGCCCAGGCTTCATGTTTATGGTAGTTAAAATTCTAAGGATATTTCTCCAAGATTCCCATCTTTTGGTTATTTGATAACTAATCTAGGTACTGCTGAAAAAAGACTATAAGTGGAATTAAGGGCATTAATAAAATGTCCTTAAAATAGGAAGATTATCATGGATTCTCCAAGTATCTCTAGTGTAATCACATGAGACCTGCTATACTTTGGATGTGGTTTGAGTGTGCCTCCCAGAGATTCGTGTTTTTGGAATTTGTTCTCCAACAGTTCTGGGAGGTGATAGAGCCTTTAAGAGATGGGGCTTAGTGTAAGGTAACTTGGTTACTGGGGCCCTGCCCTTAGAAGGGATTAATGTAGTTTCTTGGGGCCATAGGTAATTCTCTTGAAAACAAGTTTTTATAAAAGAGAAAGCCTGACCCTTGAGTTACTCTGGTTTCCTGTTTTTCCATGTGATATTGTTCTCTTGCATTCTCTTCCACCATGATGCTACCCACTATGTTGTGTTCCAGCCAAGGGATACACAAAAGGCTGAATGAATGAAGCCACATGATCTTGTATTTTTAGCTTCTAAAGCTGTGAGAAAAATAACCCATTTACTTTATAAAGTATCCAGCCTCAGATATTCATTGTGCTAATAGAAAATGGATTACTTTAAGACCTTAAAAGCACCAGAGGCCAGAAGAGGAGACAGGAGAAATGAAACAAGAGATCAGAGAAATTTTAAGTATTGGAAGGATTTTATCTACCTGCTAGTGGGATAAGGTGATACAAGTAAGGACCAGACACTGGACTCTAGGATTCATAGTGACCTTGGCCAGTAACCAGTAACTAAATGGAGACGTCAGTCTTATAACTGCAAGGAAATTAATTCAATCAATAACTTAAATACATTTGGAAGCACATTTGGAAGCAAATTCCCCCCAGAACTTCCAGTAAGGAATGTGATTGTGTCAATACATTGATTTCAAAGAAGCCTGTCAGACGTCTCATTGACAGAACTGTGATATAATTAAATGGGTGTTATTTCAGCATCTTAGTTTGGCATGGTAGTGATAGAAAACTAATATGATGGTCCAGGTTTTAAGGGATAGAAATAAGGGGAAAGTTATTCCAGAAGATAAAGTCATGGTTGTGAAATATCCTGAGTAGTGTGATTGAACATGACTCTCAAAGGGAAACTGAGTCATATTTAATGCAACTACGGAGAAGAATGTTAGCAATGCAGGATTATCTCTGGAATATCACTTAGTACTACTATGACCTGTGATAAAAGTAAGTGGGAAATTACAACCAACACATGCGGAGGACTAATGACACAAACTCCATAAAAATAAAGATTTGGGTCATCCCAACAGACAAGCAACTACAACTGCAAGAGGTATTTGTTGAGAGCAAAAAAATAAGCAGTGAAGGAATATAGTTATTCATACCAGCTGTGCCCACGTAAGCAGTTACAGAAAAAAAAGAACCATATAATTATGGTGATTTCTTCCTTGGTTTGATATAAATACATTTGCCTGTCAATTAATTTTCACACATATTTATATGTGTAAGTTTGTTTCACTCCTACTCATTTCCACCAATATTTCACATGAGACAGTATTAGTAGTTAGCCTTATACTTTGTGATTAATGCCGAATTCTGAAGATTGACTTTGATCTGACCACAGCCATCTAGAATCATAGTGGTCATGATTGCCCCTCAGCGACTCTGGTCTTTTTACCACATAAACTTGCAACCATGATTAAAACAAGACAAAACAAACAAAAAAACATTAGAAACATTAGAGCGGTATGTGGAGCTTTATAACCAGTCTCTGGTGCCATTAGCACCAGAAATGTGCCTGAAATCTTTGATATCGTTTTGAGATTAACCAGGCATATTCTGGCCTGGATGAAGTTATTTTTGTTCTGACCACTTTATAAGCCCCCTATTTCTAATCCAGATCACAAGGATCAGTCTGGCTGCCACCCAACATCATGCTTCTGTCAGTAAGTCCCATAATACATTGTATTCCATGCAATCTTGGATATGTCTGCCTCCTTCTTCAAACTTATGGCACATTTGGGCTGGGCTTTCCCAAAATATTAATTCATGATAAAGGCTCCACAAATATTTGTTTAAAATTTTTTATTAGGGAATTTTGTCCTAAAAATCTCTCCCATATATTTTATAAGAAATCATTGAAAATAATTACTTTATTTTAACTTTCAATTTATTCCTAAGTATTATAGACTGATGTGTTGTCTATTTTTGTACCAAAAAGAATTAAGTTTAGAGCAGACATTATAAGTCTTCTTGGGATTCTATGAATGTAATATATCATACAATCATGCAATATAACACATTCACTTTCCTTTCTAATATTATTTGGAAACTTCACTTGATAGTTGGATTTTTCAATGATATGTATTGAGGAGATTTCATATACATAGAGAGTTCAAATATTTAATTTTTAGTTTTTAAGTAGTCATTGGATATATATACGTTAGCATCTACCTATCTAATATGATAGAAGAAAATAAAAGTGATATAGAGGCTAATTAAAATTTCATGGTGAAAGAAAAATGTCTAGTGAAATAAATATATTTAAGTAAAACTATTATGAGTAATGATATGCAATCTTCATCAACTTAAGTAATAAAATTATTCTAATTTTTAAAGCAACTGAAAATCAGCAATACCTTAAATATGGTGAAATTGCAGATGTTTTTATATAGTAGAAACTGATAACTGATAAATTTTTAAAAACTATGTTTAACCACATCTTCAGTTTTCAAAATCTCTTTAACACTGAATTTAGTTAAATAAATAATACCTGATAGGTAATATAATAGCACAGAAATGGTCTCTTCTTCCATGGAACTACAGTTGACCACTAGATTTATATTACCTACAACTTTTATATTCATATGCTAGTTCCCCCCCCAATTGATTTCAATTTCTCATAATAAAGTCAAATAGAATATATTTTAAAAATGAAGAAAATATTAGCAGCAGACAATTAAGATAAAAAACTAGATATAGTTAATCAGTTTAGCAAAGAACTTGGAATTGACCTTGGGCTAAGTGCTAACCTCACTAAACTTAATTTCTCATGACAAAGGATATGCATATACCTTCTTACTTAATAGAGTAATGGTCAAAATGAAAATTATATGACATGGATATTAAAAACAATAATTATACATCAAAGCACTCTGATAGGCATAGGAGAAAAAATAATATAATATCCTTACCTGCAAGGTGATAACAATTTAGAGCAGAGGCAGAACTTCCAATAAAATATCACAATGTATTTTAGATAGTGAATCCTCTGTAGGACCCAATGGAAGCAGAGAGAGAATGAAGTGCCAAGTCTAACAAGGAGACCTGGGAGGAAGACCAGCAAGATTGCACAACACATCTCAGATGCTATAAAACTCAAAACTCAACCACTGTGAAGGCAGCTTCTTGACAAGAGAAAAAAAAAGGAGTGAAAAATTGAACAAAGCTACAAAAAATTGAACTGCAATGGAACAAAACCCAGAAAACAGAATAGGATAGCAAAGGGCTCTAGTACCTGCCACACCTGAGGAATGCTTCAGGTAACTGCCAGCCACATGATCTTGGCTTGTCCACACAGTCCATGCTGTGCTGGGACTGCTAGCACTGCGGCCTCTAAAAACATCCTGCAAGGAAGCCAACCACCCAATGTGAAGTAAGTGGCTGCAGATCTTCACATCATAAGCAGTCAGCATCTTGCTCCACATTTGACAGAGCTCCAACTGCCAGAATGCCAGGGCAGAATCTGCAGCAGGGGCAGCTCAGCCTATCTCTCCCTCCAGAGAGCCAGAATGGCACTTGGCTGTAAGTTAACTACTAGCTCCATAGGGAGACTGCCCAACGCAGCTGTAGGATGCCCAAGGCAGCCATAGGGACTCTCATGGCAAATGACAGACTGGTGGGGTCTGAGACCTTGCAGTCCACCCCTGTAGTGGTTGGTATGAGGGTGCTACCAGACACAGAAGAAGTGTAGAATAGGCTCAAAGCACAAAGGGTGCAGAGCCCTTACAGGGCCTCTGGAGAATGCCTTGTGATTACACATGACATATGCCACAGGTGTAGGCAGAGAGAGACACAGGCCCAGGGCCTGAGAAAAGTGCAGAGCCCCATGCTTACACTAGGGCCAGCCCCAATAATACCAGTCATTGGCAAAAACAGAGAGTGGCACAGGTACAGACCCTGTGGGGAGCTCAGAGACCCAGCATGCAGCAGGAGAGACATCAGAGGCACTCAGTGCCTGCACTGATAGAGAGAGACATCAGGTCATGGTCCTAATCATTGCAGGAGACTCAAAAGTAGGGCTGCAAACTAACATCACTACTTAAGTTGCTGAGCAAATGAGAATGCTCAGAACATGCTTGAGAACCTACTGTAGTGAGTAGATATTAAATGGCTGGGAGGATCCACACAGACCCAGACAGACTGCAGAGGCCAAGTCTGCTCTGTGCTTATATTTTTGCAGGGTTGTTTTTGTTTGTTTGTTTGGTTGGTTGTTATTTTTTGTGTTTGTTTGTTTGCTTTCTTCCCCATCCTTTTTACAAGCCTCCCTTCCTCTATCCTATATACTCTCTTCCCTTCAACCTTTTTTTTCTTTTCTTTGCCTTATATTAAATCCATTTCATATCACTATACCTAAATACCCTTCATTGACTACTAGAATCCTCCTACATATTCACTATCTCTAAATTCTACCATATATTACTTTACTACACTCAAACTCTCATTCTACTCAATCATATCCTCTACCCTATTCCTGCATCCATCACTCCAGCTTCTTCCCGATCACACAACCACCACCATTGAACACAGCTTGCCTTTGTAAATACCAGCTGATAGCTCTAAATCCCTACTGCTGAGATTGGACCAGATTGGTGAGCCACTGTAAAGCATTGCCAGACAACAAGGATAAACTAACCACAGCTGACAGAAGGAATCGCCAAACAGTTCACACATCGAGGTTTAAAAATGCATAGGGCAGCCGGACGTGGTGGCACACGCTTGTAATTCCAGCATTTGGGAGGCTGAGACTGGAGGATCTGAGTTCGCGGCCAGCCTTAGCTACCTAGTGAGGCACTCCGCAACTTAGTGAGACTCTGTCTCAAAATAAAGAATAAAAAATAGGGCTGGGGGCGTATCTCGGAGGTAGAGTGCCCCTGGGTTCAATCCCCAGTACCACAAAATAAAATAAAATTAAAATTAAAAATGTATAGGGCACAAACTGTTCTGTTCATACCTCTGAGCCAACTCCTTATAATGGAGGTGACAGACAGGACCCTGGAACTCAGCAGAAGCAACTCTACAGTAACTGCAACTCAGATTGATGATCTATAGGTAGAAAAACAGTGGAGTGATAGTAGAACAGTTTTCAAGGTTGGTATCAAAGGGTAATAAATACATAATAGAGAATAGAGAATAACCATATGGTAGAAGCTATTCAATTGCAAGGCATACCTACTGGTAAATCTCTACCTCCACAATAAGATACTCTTCAGAGAAAGAAAATAGACATAAGAAATCTACAGACTGAGAGAAAGATATCAAAAGCAACAAATATATAAACTAAAGAAACTGGAAATCATGAGAAGGAAGAATAGTAAGGAAATAATGAGCTCCCACAACCTCACGGTAACAGAACCTGCCAACACAGAATGAAGAGATTGCCAGCAGGACAATTCAGAACTTTAATAGTAGAAATGATATAGGATTTCCAAAAAGAATTCAGAGAAAGCCTAAAAGAAATGAAGGAAAAAATAAACAAAGAATCTGACACACTGAATAGGAATCAAAAAGAAGCCTTGAAGGAAGTGGAGGATGCAATAATTGAAGTAAAGGCATCAATACAAACTATAAACAGTAGACTAGACCACATAGAATATAGAATCTCACTTGTAGAAGATGACCACTACAAAAATGAATGCCAAGTATATAATTTAGAAAAAAAATCCAACAGCATGAATTGGATATTGAAGAGATCTGGCCAATTTTAAAAGAATTAAGCTAAGAATAATAGGTATCAAAAAAGGAACAGAAGCCAAAACCAAAGGAATCAACAATCTTTTCAAAGAAGTAATATCAGAAAGTAATATCAAACATAGAAAAAGAGGTCAACTCTCAGGTACAGGAAATATACAGACAATACCACTTTGGACAAGATCAGAAAATTCCCCATGCCACATAGGAATCAAATTGACTAATGTAGAGGCCATGGAGAGACTCTTAAAGATGACAAAAGTAAAAGACCAACTGACATTCAGAGGCAAGCCAATTAAAATCACTCCAGACCTCCAAAACCAAGTTATGAAAGCTAGAAAGGTCTGTAGCAACATATTCCAAACTCTGAAAGAAAACAACTTGCAGCCAAGAATTTCCTACTGAGCAAAAATATCTCTCAAATTCAATGGGGGAAATAAAAACCTTCAACGACAAACAGAAGCCAAACGAATTTATGTCTTCCAGACCAGCACTAGAGAAAAACCTCAAAGAGATTAATTACAAAGAAGAACTAACAAATAAATGTCAGAACCAGGGAAACAATAATTTCCATCAAACAGGAACCATTTTACACTGTTGGTGGAATTACAAATTAGTACACCTGCTACAGAGATTAGTGTTGAGACTGGGAATGAAATCACCGTATGACCCAGCCATTCCACTCTTGGGTATTTTTCCAAAGGAACTGAAGTCAGAATGTTATAGTGATGCACGCACATCCATATTCATAGCGGCACAATTCACAATAGCCAAACTATGGAACCAGCCTAGGTGTCCATCAACAGATGGATGGATAAAGACAATGTGGCACGTATGCACAATGCAATTTTATTCAGCCATACAGAAGAACAAAATTATGTCATATCCAGCAAAATGGATGGAACTAGAGAATATTATGCTAAGCAAGATTATCCAATCTCAGACAATCAAGGGTTTTATGTTTTTACTCATTTGTGGAACTAGGAAGAAATTGGGAAACAAAAGGGACTTGAGATAAATGAGCGGATATACTAGTAGAATAGTAGAAGGGGACTTGGAGAGGGAGGCTGTGAGATAAGAATGGACTAAGGAAATAGTTCAAATAATACTACCTTCATATATGAATTTATCAATACCAATTTCAACATTACGTATGGGGAGAAGGAGACAGCAGACTGGGACCCAGAGGGAAATAAACAAAGTGTTGTGTGCCTGTACGTTTCTACCACTTTGAACCTCATTTCGATGTAAGTTATAATATACCAATAAAAAATAAAAAGATTTTAGAATAAATATATTTAAGTGCTTATACTTTCTGTGTGTGTGTGTGTGTGTGTGTGTGTGTGTGTGTGTGTGTGGTGTTGGTGACTGATCTCAGGGGCATTCTATCTTTGTGCTACATCCCCAAACTTTCTTTCTTTTCTTTTTTCTTTTTGTTTTTGAAACAAGATGCCACTAGGTTGCTGAGATCTTGCTACTTACTGAGGCTGTCCTTGAACCTGTGATCCTCTTGTCTCCATTTCCCAAGTATTGGGATTATAGGCATGTGCCACCATGCTTCTTCATTCCTGATTTATGAAGCCCAAATGTACTCATTTATTTACATACAAGATGTTTCAGTCTGTTTTGTGCTGCTATAAGAAAATATCCATGGTAAATATATATGCAAATATATGATATATATTTGTCTGTACCCTATGAAGGCTGCATGAAAACCAAGACTTTTTGTTCTAACATGTGAAATCTGACTCCTTCAGTAATTACATGCATAGTACAGAATTAACCTCACTTAACAAGAGGCCTGGCCCTTGCCTCACTGTTGGGAGGTAACTTCTAAGCCCCGGGAATCTCTTTGCTCTCTGGGGGCATTGGTCACTAGACAATCTACCACTGTGATCTTTGAGCCATACAGTATCACTTCTAACCTCTAGAGGAATTGATGATGAGGTCCACCCTAAAGGGGGCTAGAGACTGACAGTCAGCCAAGTGGGCAATATATATTGAACTAGAGTAAAAAGTCTGAAACAAAGGCTTCCCAGGCTGGCAATCCTGTGTGTATTGCCCCATCTCATAGCAGAAAGGAGGGGATTCCACAGGGAGGATGAACTAAGTTATATATCCAGACTCCTCCTAGACTATGTTTCTCCTTGGCTAAATTTAATTTATATATATATATATATTGTGTATGTGTGTGTGTGTTTATGTATGTGTATGTATTTGTGTATATGTTTAACTGGGGATTGAATCCAGGGGTCTTCTAATTCCAAGCTACACCCCCAGCCATGTTTTATTTTATTTTTATTTTTATTTTGAAACAGGGTATTGCTTAGTTGCTGAGGGTCTCACTAAGTTGTTGAGGCTAGCCTCAAACCTGAGGTCCTCCTGTCTCAGTAACCCAAGAACTGGGATTACAGTCATGTGCCACCATCCCCTGCTTAATTTGTATCCTTTCTTGGTGTTTAGACTGTAATAATAAGCATAGTGCCTTCTTGAGTTCTGTGATCTTTCTTGTAAATTATCAAACTTGAAGGTGATTGTGGGGAGTCCTGAATTTGTAGCCAGCTGGTATCTGAATCTTATGGGGAATAATCCAAATGTCTAAATTAGGGGTGTAAATGATGGCACTACCTCTTCGTATCTGAAAATATCCTCTTCCTAATTTGCCTATCCCCCATCACATAGATGATGGTTATGGTGTTGTGACAGGGAGTGGAAGACATTTTTGTTCTTTGTTCCTGAATAAAAGATTCCTTATGAACATAAACCTGATTTCCTTAATGAACATTTTGAGAGAGGCTTGACATCTTGTTTGTCTGTCTATCTTTGAGTTTAAGGGCACTTAGTCACTCAACTTTTTCTGGTTAACTTTAATTCCCCTTGATTGATTCCAGGTTTAAAAAAAAAAAAAAGGTATCATGTGCATGTATGCCACTATCACTATGAAGTGCATTATGGTGTGAAACTATAACACACCAACAAAAGTATTATTAAAAAGCCAATAAAGGGGCATCTGGGCACTTGTGGCAAGTGGTGTTCTACTGTTTTATTTGTGGCATGGGGAATATTTAGAAAAGCAACCATTATTTATTGCAATCTCTGATATATGCAACTTAAATGTTGAATGATTATGGGAAAGTCTTATTCAATGTCTCTCAATTTAAGTTCCCCAAATGCAACTGTAAAATTAGAAATAATGAAACTTTTGCTGCCTACCACCCTGTGATGCTTTATCAAGGAGATAATGCTTATATTTGATCCCTGAAATAGCAACTTAAGAGTTGACAAAGGTAGAAAAAATAAGGATCCTATATCTTTCGGAATTCAACTCTAATCTAAATTTATAGGCAGTCACGCAGAAATTTGAGTCAGAAGCTAAAAATATTTTCACTAATTTTTTTTGCTTAGTACAATCATCATCTTTTTTCATAAACTGTGCTTCACATTATAAAAATCAACAAGGGTTATCGAAAAACACTTTCATTATTTTATATATTACTGAAAATGAACATGACACTGTACAATAGTTTATATATTCCATTTCCTTTCTCTTTATAGCCTATTTCATTTTCTCTCAAACTGTTATTATTATCATGGCACCCAAATTTGAGATATGCAGCTCCCTCAGGAGGTCAGGTACACATGTTCTCTATAAGCAAATAAATCAGACAGTGGGAGGGCTATCTGGGTAATGTTAACAATGCTCCCCACAGGACACTGAGCAAGTCACTTTCGTGATATTTATCAGAGCATCAGGGCCAGATTAAAAAAATCCCAACTCTAAGAGGGAACATATGGTGCTATTACTTCTATGGAAAGCCACTGATAACTTACTAAAGACAAAATGAGAGCTGGCCTATCTCCCTCTCTCTCCCTCTCCCTCTCCCTCTCCCTCTCCCTGTCCCTCCTCTATCTGTATATCTCTACTGAAAAGCATAGAGAAACAGAAACAAACTCTTGTTAACTGAACACAATTTCCTGACTCTGGCAGAACACTTCAACCTAAGATCCATGCTTATGAACATTATAACACTACAAAATTAAATTCACTTTTTCTGAAAGCAAGTTAAGGTGGCCTTCCTGAAGGTCACAACCCAACTAAGATTCATACCATTTAAAGGAATGTGGCAGAACAATGAAAGGCCTGTTTGTTTGTTTGTTTGTTTGTTTGTTTTTTGTGGTACTGGGAGTGAAACTCAGGGGCCTTCTACCTCCAGGCTATACGCCCAGCCCTATTTTATTTTATTTTTTATTTAGAAACAGGACCTCCCTAAGTTGCTGACAGACTCACTAAGTTTATGAAACTGGATTTGAATCTGTGATCCTCCTGTCTCAGCCTCCCAAGTACTGAGATTACAGGAGCCACCACATCCAGGTTCTGGAGGCCCTTTTAATTACATGAATAACCAAGTTAAGAAAATAATGTGTTATTTTGCTCAGTACTGCTTACCCAATCTTATGTGCTTATATATAATGTATATATATAAATTCTTGATTATAGTATAGGCATTCATGTGTAAGAACAACATTCTAATAATATAACATAATGTGATTTTGTTGATGCCTTTATTAATAGCATAGATGATTCAGCAGCATATCAATACCAATAGCTTGCTTTCTGTGAAATCCTTTTTGACAAGAGGAAAAGAAACAATATTTTATTTTATTTTGCAGTGCTGGGGATACAAACCAAGCCCTCCACATGTTCTAGGCAAGCTTTCTACCACTGAGTTACACCCATAGGCCCTAAACATTGTATTTTACACTTTT
>PVLC010038797.1:0-14566 GCA_004027655.1 Graphiurus murinus
AAAAAAAAAAAAAAAAAAAAAAAAAAAAAAAAAGTATCATTCAATCTCCATGCATTTATTATTCTTTTGGCCTTTCTACTCTTGATTTCTACTTTCATTCCATTATGATCTGAAAAGATGCAAGAAATTATATTACATTTTTTCAATTTGCTGATACTTGCTTTATGGCCCAGAATATGGTCTATTTTGGAAAAGGTTCTATGAGCAGCTGAGAAGAAGCTATTGTTTGGAATATTCTGTATATGTCTATTACATTCATTTGGTTTATAGTATTCTTTAGGTCTGAAGAGTCTTTACTGATCTTTTGTCTGAAAGAATTATCTAGTGGTGTGAGAGGTATGTTAAAGTCTGCCAATATTACTGTATTTGCTTCTCTCTGAGACCTAATGTCCCAAAGAGTTTGTTTTATTATTGGATATGAGAGTTACTACTTCTGCTTGTTTTCAGTCTCCATTTTCATGGAATATCTTTTTTCCATCTTTTCACTTTTATCCTATGAGTATCTTTACTTATAAAGTAAGTTTTTTTGGTTTTTTTTTGCTGTCAGCATACAGTTGGATTATGTTCTTTAATCCCCATAGTCAGTCTAAGTCTTTTAATTGTGCAGGGTAGACCTTTGATAGTCAATGTTATAATTGAAAGATAATTTTGTTTCTAGTCATTTTGGGTTTTATTTTCTGTTTAATATAGTGTTATTTCTCCTTTGCTTAGTTGCTCATCTAATGGAATTCACCCCTTCTCTAATTCTGATATTTCTTTCTTTTCTTCTTTGTGATTTATTTCTTTAAGTTTTTCTCTAGTGTCAGCTTAGTAGTCATGAATTCTTTGTTTCTGCTTATCTTGGAAGCTTTTATTTCTCTGTTAATTTGTAAAGATATCTTTGGTGGATATAGCAGGCTTGGTTGGAAATTGTTTTCTTTCAGGGTCTGAATTACATTATACCAGTCCATCCTGGCTTTTTTGACTTGGATTGAGAAGTGTGTGATTCTTATTGTTTTGCACCTGAATGTCAATTGTTGTTTTGCTCTCTATGCATTTAAGATTCAGTTATTGACCTCTTTGTTAGTCATTTTGATTATTATATGGCATGGTAAGTTCTTTGATCTTGTCTTGTTATGTTCTGAACGTCTCCTATACATGGATGTCCAAGTTTTTTTCTATATTTGGATAATTCTCTGAAGAGATTTCTAATGCCCTTGGTTTGTGCTTCTAGACCTTCTTCAATGCCTATTATTAATATGTAGGTCATTTCATATTATTCCATATTTTTAAAATATTCTGGCTGTGTTGTTGTATTGTCTTCTCTATATTGTTGACTGTGTGGTCAATTTTGAATGAGCTGTCTTCCAAGAGTGAGACTCTATTTTCCATGTGGTTTAGTCTGCCAGTGGTAGTTTCTATTGAGGTTTTTAATTTATTTATTGTCTCCTTCATTTTGCTCAGAGCCTCATTTTGGTTCTAGTTTAGGGCTTCAGTTTTTCTAATGATATGTTTTTGTATTTCCTGTACACTTTCTCTGATTTTATTTCTAAGACCTTTGATCATATTAAAAATCAAAATTCTGAGTTCTCCTTCTGACATTTTTGCAACTCGGTGTTGGCGATCCCTCTTGCTGTTGAGTTATGGGAGTTTGCCTCCCTGTTGGCCTTTATTCTCATGTTTTCAGAATTCTTAGCTTTGTATCTCTTTTGTCTTGGCATTCTCTTCCTCTTTATGTAAGAGTCCTATGTCTATTTGTTTTTCCCTTATAATAAGGCCTATGCTGGGGGTTATATATTTGCCTCAATGAATCTGTCTCATATAATCAGACCTTTTAGTTAGTCCTCCAGAATCTCTTTAACAGGATGTAGATCTTATTTAGGGCAGACAAACAGGGGCTATAGGCCTCTGTGTTCTCTAGGCTCAATCTCAGCAAGGCCAGAGACTATAATCTTCCATTCAAAGCCTGTGGTCTGCTCGCTGAGATTTAATGCCCCAAGGACACCACCATTGCTCTGCTGGTTGTGAACATGTGAAACTCTGTGGGGCATTGGCATCTGGCCTCTGTGATCACTGGGCACAAGCTCAGCAGAGCCAGTGATTATGAAATTCTGTGCTTTGGCCCAGCTGGCTGAGCTTTGATGGCCCAGAGACACCACTCTTGATTTCCTGGTTATGATCACCTAGAGATCAGCCAATGGCTTGCATGGTCCCCAGGCCCAAACTCCGCTGGCTGAGAAAGTATTGCATTCCCAGCCTGAAGCATGGCTATCTGAGTCAAATTGCCCCAGAGACATTGCTGTTTCTCCACCAGCTACTGTCACATGAGACCCTGCTGGCCCCTGGCCTCCAGTCTCCCTGCTTGCAGAGCCCAAACTCCTGCAGGAAGAGATTTTACTATTCTGAGCCTGGGGCTAAATAACTCATCCAAGTTATTTACTCATTCAAGATGAGTTATTTAGCCCAAGAGACACTACTGCAAATCTAGGCAACTGTGATCACAGGAGACCTTTCTGGCCACTGGTCTTGGAGCTTGTGGCACCCAAACACCACTGACTTCAGCATAGTTGCCTGAGTTATTTCACTCCACAGACACTCCTGGTGGTGGTTCTGCGGCAATCACTGGAGACCCTGCAGGGAGAGGATGAACTGCCGACCTTAGGTCCTGCCTAAGTATACCTAGGTTCTGTCTGCTAATTCATGTCTCTGCACAGTCAGACTGTAGCCCCCACTATCACCTCTGCTCATTGCCATGCAAGTCCCTGCAACCATGCAGACTCCCATTGGGACCATTTGTAAACTCATGGTCCTGACGAACACTGCTTAGGTTCCTACAGGAAGAGTCTGTAGTTTCTTAGTCCCCACAGGTTCACATGCAGCCCCTAGAATTTGCTGGGTGATTTGGTTGGTTTGTCTGAAGGGTTACAATGGTCTTGATGAGGTGGCATGCAGCCACTGGGGTCCCTGCAGGAAGGGACTGTTATTTTTTGGTCCCACTGAGTTCAGCTGCAATTATAGGAGTTTGCTGGACAGTTTGGCCTGGCAGCCTGGGGAGTTGCATCTTGAGGTATTTAAGTATGAGGAAAAGAATGTGATTGCTTTTGGTGTTGGTTATCTGAAATCACTGGCTCCACAGGATTTAGCTTCTTTCCTGGAGTTGGTCTCTGAGAGCTGCTGAGTCCTGGAAAGCACCAGCCCTGGTGCAGGCTCACCAAGATGGCACTGCCTCTGTTCTCTGCTCACCAGATGATACTCAGGAAGCATTTTTTCAGTCCTCTGCCCTCTGTGCTGCATCCAACTCAACCACATTTCTACTGTCTTTCTTCTGCTGAGTTCTGTTTTTCTTCTCTTGTCAAAAAGCAGTCTTCCTACTAGTTGAGTTCAGAATAGGAACAGTCAAAAATGCTGCCTACCTCTATTCTACCATCTTTAATCCTTCCTCCCTTTTTAAAAAGAAATAATTTATTTCCTCTGTCCCAGATGAAATAATTGAGAACAAGTTTATTCTTTCAACTAAATCACTGACAAAAAAAATCAGGCAAAACATATGAAACAAAGGTTATGAAGACATTTTAGAGCAGGCAGTTAAGGACAGTGATATCTGGGAGCTGAGGAGCAAACAAGGTGACCTCCATAATTGCATCTTACACTCAAATGAGTTTATAGGATGCTGTGTTTGCATGTGGTTTGGGGGACCTCAGATGGGGTCCATGAACCTAGTGAGTTGAGAAGATGGACAAAGGACCTCAGAGTTTGCAGGACAGGATTCTGGAGAGGAGGGAGCTGCAGAGAAGTAAAGAGACCTGCTGAGTGTCCCTTCAAATTTTAAGCAGAATCTTGATGAGTAGATATGTGTGAAAAACTTACCCTTTCCGAAAAAATTAGGAGGAACATTCTAAGAGTGCACACAGGGCTAATGATAGTGCTTATTCTGCACTGTTTAGCATTTTTCCATAAATGGAATCACAAAGCACTCTTTCATCTAGTTTCTTTCACTTTGCATCATTATTTTGAGATTCATCCAGGTTGCAGAATCAGGATAGTTCATTCCTTTTTATTGCCAAGTGGTGTTCACTGTCTAGATACACCATACAAACAAATGATACACCATACATTCACCTGTTGACAGACGTTTGGATTGTTTCACCAGAAAGGAAAACTTATAATTCATTTGGGTATTAGGTAGGGTCCTCAGGAAGGTATTACCTCAGTGGTGGAGAATAATTATCCCTAGAATAAATGCAACTCTGATACTTCCCGGTGAATCTCAAAGGCATGATTCAAAAGTATCAAACTACTGCCAGGTAATATAACTGTGTTTCAGAAAAAGAATACCTAAAATACTTATAAGAATGTAAAAATATATGCAATGATCAAGGTAAAATTAAAAATGTCTGGCATTAATTAAAAATTATTGAGCATGCAAAGAGGTGAGAAGATCCAAAACACTATGGAGAATAAAATCTATTAATCAACACCAAACCAGAACTGGCAAATATCTTAAAAATAGCAGAAAAAGAGATTTAAATAGTTATTATAACTGTTTTTCATAGTTCATAAGCTAGAGGAAAGATGCTACATAGTGATCTAGAGGATAAAAGTGATTAAAATTGAACTTATAAAACTGGAAATATCCCAAACAAACTGTATGGGACTAACAGCAGCTTAGATATTGTTAAGGAAAAGATTAGTGAACTGGAAGATATTAACAGAAAATATCCAAAATGCAACACAGAGTCAAAAAAGAATAAAAGATATCCAAATAGGGCATCAATGAACAGTGAAATAGGACATCAGTGAACTGTGGTATCACTTCAGACAGCTGAAAATATACATCATTCATCTATTAGAATGCCTAAAATTAAAAAAGATCAAATATGCAGAATGTTAGCAATTTCTTAAAAAAACAGAATTTAGCCATTCTACATCTAGGTATTTTTGCAAGAGAAAGTCTTTTCCCACAGAAAGTCTTGTTCATAAATATGCACAGAAGTTTTATCTATAATAAACATAACTGGAAATAACCCAAGTGTCCATTAACAAGTGAACATATGGTGTATCATTCATTTATTTGGTATATTCAGATAATGAACACCATCCGGCAATAACAATAAAGGAATTATTACTATTCTGCAACATGGATGAATCTCAAAATAATCATGCAATGTGAAAGAAACCAGGCAAAAGAGTACTATATGATTTCATTTATTTAAAAATTCTTTTTTTTTGCGGTACTGGGCATTGAATTCAGGGGCATTCTACCTCCGAGCTATACCCCCAGCCCTATTTTTTGTTCTTTATTTTGAAACAGGGTCTCACTAAGTTGCGGAGGGCCTCACTAGGTAGCTGAGGCTGGCCGTGAACCTGTGTCCTCTGGTCTCAGCCTCCCAAATGCTGGGATTACAAGCGTAAGCCACCATGCCTGGCCTATTTAAAAATTCTTAACAATGCAGAATAATTTATAGTGACAAGAAGCATATCAGTGACTGGCTCCTGGGCAGTTATTGGGGTGGCAGATTAAGTGCTAGGAGACTAAAGAAGGGCACAGAAAACTTTGAATGTTATAGCTATATTGATTCTCTTGATTTGATTTAATGAGTACTTACATAAGTTAAAACTTACATACTTTAGACATGTGCCAATTATTGCATGCCAATTATGCATTTATTAAAGCTATTTAAAAAATAAACAATAGCCAGGTGTGGTGGCACACACCTGTAATCCCTGTACTTGGGAGGCTAAGACAGGGGAATCATAGGTTCGAAGCCAGCCTCAGCAACTTGTGAGACCCTCTGCAACTTAGTGAGACCCAGTTTCAAAATAAAGAATAAAAATAGGGCTGGGGGTGGAGCTTCAAGGCAGAATGCCCCTGGGTTCAATCCCCACTACCACATACACACACACACACAAACACACACACATACACACACACACACACACACACACACACAATAAAAATAAAAAACAAAATAAACAACTTTTTCCAAACTATAAACAATATATCTCAGATGAAGGATTCAGATTCATTTAAAAATAAAATAAAATATGAAATGTTTTGTTCCACAATAATTGGTAAGAGAGCCCTTGCCTTTACATTGCCATCTGAAACTTAGTCTTTGGAGACCTGGTGAAGGCTGAGAGGCATCGTATGAGACTGAGCCAGCTTAGGCTGCCCATTGTGACACTGCCCAGGAGATGATCGATGCCTCACATTAAAGGGGGATGATCACAGAGGGTGCAGAACTAAGTGAATGAGCCAAGAGAGAGGAGACCAGCACAGACCAGAGAAGAAAAAGCAGAGGTTGTAAACACAAAGGAAACGTCATTCCGGTTGTGGCATGGGAAAAGGCAGAAGAGTCTGAAGTTCAGTGAGGTAGGCAGGTCAGGGGGGCTGAGAGGGATTGAAAAAGGTTGGAGAGAGGCAGAGGCAGGCCAAGCCATAGTGGAAGCCTCTGGTAAATGACAAGCCACCCCTTTGGACTTCTGATCAATGTTTAACATGCTCTGCTGGTAGGAGCCAAAGCTTAGAAGCAACAGAAGTGTACTCGACAGTTCTGAGGCACTGAAAAATGCATAAAATTATTTTGTTGTGTGGATTGTAGCAAAATCCAGATAGAAACCATCTATAGATGTGGTGGAAAAGAAAATATTCAAATATGTTTATTTAAATATCAATGGGCCAGGCGTGGTGGCGCACGCTTGTAATCCCAGCATTTGGGAGGCTGAGACTGGAGGATCTGGGTTCGTGGCCAGCCTCAGTTACCTAGTGAGGCCCTCCGCAGCTTAGTGAGACCCTGTTTCAAAATAAAGAATAAAAAATAGGGCTGAGGGTGTAGCTTGGAAGTAGAATGCCTCTGGGTTCAATCCCCAGTACCGCAAAAAAAGAAAAAAATAAATAAATATCGATGGAAGAAGGTATTCAGAAAATGTTAAGTTTGGGGTCCCATCAAGGTATTTCTATTGGTCCAGACTATAAAATAGAAAAGCTTATAGTCTATACGTACCAGTTAGCATTTGGCAAAGTTGTGTATATAGTGGTGATATTTAACTAATAGTGCTTTATATTTGTGTAACATTTTTGAATTTATCAAATTCTTTCACATATATTTTATCTTGCTAATGTAGAGATCTTATTTTTATCAAAGTGATTATTATACTGTTAAAATTAAATTTATTCATATCAAGTAATTTATGAAGTAACTTTAATAGTAGGCAGGATAATAAGAAAGGTTCACTGTGGATCATTAGCTAGGCTTAAAAATGATCAAAACATATCTTTTAGTAAGAAACTTTAGGAATAATCAAACCTGTACCATCCAATACATTACAATTTAAATTTAAATTGTTTGCAATTTTTTTTACTGGGAATGGAAATCAGCAGCATTCTAACTCCAAGCTAAATCCTCAGCCCTGTTTTACTTTTTTATTTTGAAACAGGGTCTTACTAAGTTGTTGAGGCTGGCCTCAAACCTGTGACCTACCTGTCTTAGGCCCCCAAATACTGGGATTACAGGTGTGTGCCACCATGCCCAGCTAAACTGTTTGAAATTAAATAAAATATTCATAATACAATTTTAAGTGTTCAAAAGTTCTCCATTTATCTAGAGGTTACCATATTAGATAACATTCCTGTGCTGCAGAAAGATCCATTTGAGAGTGCTGATCTAAATAATCTCACTCCCATTTTCAGTGATTGAAAATATATTTACTAAATTGAGATTAATTTTAGGGTTAGGAAATTTGAGGCCCAGTTCAATTTGTGTTAAAATGACTAATGCAAAATCAGGAAAAAAGATCCTAAACATGTGCCCCCAAACTGCTGCCTTCCATGAGAATGGTCATTTCAGTACCTCATACCGCCATACTTTAACTTGTATGTCTTCTCTTGACAACCAGAAGGTTGGCTACTCCAACTTGGCAAATAATCAAACAATTATTTAGCTTTTTATTTGTATTTTACACTTATATTTGAAGTTAGGCAGAGCTAAAGTCCAGAAACTTCAAACAAAGTAGTGATGTCACGCTATAAAAAACACGATCTGGGGGAGCTTGGGAACTTTCCAATTTCCCTGCTTCATCCCTTTATACAAGTCCCTGTTCAAGCCACTTTACTCCATGCTGGGACCAGGCAGTTTGTTCTTGAGTTAACAGAAAATCAGGCAGAGCTGCCCCTCTTAAAATGCCCCTGGAACACCAGGTGGTAAAGGGCTCAGATTTTCAAAGGTTGCTCAGCAGGGCTTTGGAAATTAAAGAGAGCCCAGATGAGATGTGGAGGAGGCAGGCAATTACATTTGAGAAGGTGCAACCTTTCAACTGGGTGAATTCTTGATGAGGCAGCAAAGCAAGCCACTAAACAGTAGGCTGTCAATAAAGCTGAAACTGACCTTTGCTTGGATAGACTGCAATGCCAATATTCTCACCATCTACAGAAACCATGGGTGGACCCTTGCTGACCCCTCGGACCTGTTTTCATTGCAGGCTTACACATTTTATTTATTTATTTTTTGATAAGTAGTGGTAGGTATAGGTATATATTAAAGGATTGCGAATGAAATGCAAAAGCTCCTTATAAAAATAAAAACATTATGCAGGGTCATTTCAAAAGGCCAGTGCTTTGTAAGTCCCTTTATTGGTCTCAGGGAAAAATGATCATTTCTACAGTCACATTTTGGTGAATGCTGTTTTTCCTGGATCACTGTTACATTTCATCCAGCTTTTGGCAGGAGCTGCCTTCCTGGACCTGCTGGAGAGCTGGCTGACATGTCACATCTTCCATGGGGCAACAACTGCTCTAACGAATTCTGGGAGAGAAGCCTATTTTTGTTACCAGACACTAGAGGATGCGTGACATGTCATTAACCTTCAAAACTGGCTCTGTGCAAGAATATTGTCAACAGATGGTGACTGCGATTCTCTCTCTTCCTCCCTCTTTTCTCCCTCCCTTCCTTTCCCATCCCCAGGATGTCTTCTGGCAGAGAATGCTCACTGGTTTCAAAGGGAAATTTATGCATGACACAGACATTGTGGAATGCACGATGAAGACTGGAGTGAGGTTTTCTTATATTTGTAATTGTGGACTATTTGAATGAAATAGGCAGAATAAGCCACTGGTAGTGCTCATGTGCAAAGACAGGCCTTCCTGTGATGGTATGAACAATGATCCTGAGAGGCAGGCTGTGAGCATCAGGGAAGGGCATCTGGGCACTGGGTGGAAGAATTCAAAGCCAGATTGGATTTATGCTTTGTACTTGGCCATTGGACTTGTAAATCTTTCATTTTGCTTTTTTTTTTTTTCATTTTATCAGTGGAAGACAATGGTATTAGGACATTGATTATCAGCTACTCCAAAAAAAAAAAAAACAAAAACAAAAAAAACATATCCTCGAAAAGAGGAAGTTCATTCATTCATTCAGCAAATATTTATAGGGTATACCGAGTACCATATGAGACTCTAGGGATAAAATAAAAAATAAATCAAAAGTGCCTGTTGGAGGAGGCAGCCACTAAACAAATGATAATACAACCTCTGATAGTTTCTCATGGAAGCATGCACGAGGAAAGGAAAGATCTATGGCCCAGCACACAGAGATATCATGGGATATCTTACAAGGGCACAGAGGTCCAGGTGGAAAAAGACAGCACATCTTCCCAAAGCACCAGGCTTATTTGGTAGGAAATTTAAACTGTTTATCTCAAAATGTATATTAAGAAATAGAAATAAAACTTCAAATATACTTCTTTAATTTATCCTAGGTATACCTGGTTCATTTACTTTTATCCTGATGAAGACTTCCAGGGAAAAGTTAGGACGGCTAAGTTAGAGGCTTCAAGATTCATCAGCCTTGTATCCAGGAGTCATTGAAGCCCCATTAAGTCCTCTCCATGCCCCATGGCCCCCAGTGCTGGAAGAATCAGCCTCATGCTATTTTACATTCATATGGCACAATATGGTTGACAAAATGCATTCAATAATTTTGCACTTCACAGTGAAACCAGTGTGCTTGTCCCCACTTTAGTAATGAGGAAATTGAAGTTCTGTGAGATTAGTCCATTTCAGTGATGCATTTTAAGTCACAGAACAGATAAGTGGCAGAATCAGACTTCTTGGTTTCAGAAACCAATCCATTATTCTTTCTATTGCATCATATTGCCTCTCTTTCCAACAATTAAAAATGAAAAGATCTAGGCAAGACTCGCTAGCCTTTTTGTGGCTCATCTTTGTTTTCTTGCCATATCTTCAAGGCAGAGAATGGAAATGAGAAGGTATGCTTTTGGTGATGCTGATAATAATGATCCTAAGAGACTGGGTGCAACAGAGTGCTTTGCTTAATATCTGGGAGACTGCAGGGAAAGGGCCTGGGCATCGATGAAGGGGAAGCTTGCTTAAGTAAGGAGAATAGTGGCGACAGTTTGGGGATCTGTCATATGAGAGGCTTCAAGATTTGTTTGTTGTTAGATTCTGGTTGTCTGGCCAGGAGGCTTTGGCATAGATTTCACTCCTTGTTTTCCCATTGCTGCCTCATGACCTTGGGCTGGCTGTTTTGACATTTCCATCCATCAAAACGAAACTAGCTAACACTGGAAATTTTAGAAGGCTATAAACATAATAAAAATGTTTAAGATCCCCATCTTAAATTAGGTGATCTAAATACCATGGACCGTTGATGACGCTTATTGAAAAATAAGTGCGGCTAAGACATATATTCGTTGGCAATGCTAAATTCCTGAATTGCTTATCTATATTTTACACATTACTCATCTCATCCCATTAAACAAGGCACTTGCCCGTAATAATTTCAGATTTGATCAAAAGCATACACAGTTGTTCCAGGTTTAAAAATTAAGTGGCTGAGAACTAAGAAGTGACAAGCTAAAGGCAGCCACAGTCTGCCTGCCAATTGTTCTTGGCAGGAAATGAATGACTCATCCTGAACATGTGTGTTCATTGCTGGGACAACGAGAGGCACAATGACAATGTTCAACTGACCGAAGAGTGTGGACGCCTTTGTCATTCCGTTTGTCTGTGGGAGACTGGTGAAATGTAGCTACAGACTAATAAGAGCCCCAAAGCCATCCATGCTTTCATGTGATAAAACTGATGATAAACATTAACAAAAAGACATGGAGTGTTTAAAAATAATCAACAAATAGTCAGCCACGATGGTGGCACATGCCTGTAATCCCAGTATGTGGGAGGCTCAGACAGGAAGATCACAGGTCCAAGGCCAGCCTTAGCAATATAGCAAGACTCCTTAGCATCTTGGCAAGACCCTTTTTCAAAATAAGAAAAATAAAAAAAAATCTGGGGGTATAGCTTCGAGGTAGGGTGGGGTCCCCAAGCAATCGCGAGAGTCGTCTCTTGAGTAGAATGCCCCTGGGTTCAATTCCCAGTACCAAAAATAAGTAAATAAATAAATAATCAATCAATTCACTATGCTCTTATAGACGGTGGAGTTCTGGAAAGCAGAAGTAGAGAAATTTCGGGAGTTCGGAAAGAAGCATAATATTGCCAGTGATGGACAAGTTCTATTGCCAAGAGGGAGGGACCAGGATTAGGGTCTAGGGGAGAAACACACAAGTGCATTTGGGTTGCAGGAGAATGGGGACATATCCAAAGTTCTTTCTCATGTGACTCTGGTAGGGTATCATCTCCAGTCTGGTGTCTCATTCTATAAATGACAAATAGATAGGGAAAATGGTATTCACTTGATTTAACCTCCATGAAATGGTCTAGAGTTACTAAGAATATAGAAGGACTGACCGAGTGGGGTTAGAGATATATGGAAAATGGCTGCACTTTCTGTTCAGTATTGCTGTGAATCTAAAACTACTCTAAAATTCTATTTAAAAAAAAGACTGGGAGTTGTTCACAAAGTATCGGTGATAAGGCAATCCTGGTGGGGTCCAAGGATAGTAACTACAGCTCCAATGTTTTCCCTCACTGGCTCTGTAATCTTGGATAAGCTTGTCTTTCTTGGTCTCTGTTTCTCTGTCTATTAGTTAGAAGGTTTTCTAGATTATCCTCAAGGTTTTTTTTCCAGCTGGAAAATGCTGTGATTCATTGGAGGAGAAAGATCTGTGTACACACAACCGTCCCAGAGGAAAGCACAGTTTTGCCAACAGATAAATACCCTAAGTCAGTTTGCCATTTCCCCAGGGAAATCTACACTGTTATTATAGATTTGCAATAACAGGTGTGTTGGTGGGAGTGGAGCATAGGCTGAAGGAAATGATTACTGTGAGCAGGGAAGGGAGACATTTTATGAGGTGGGGAGGATTAGTGATGAAGGTTGGGCTGGGGATTACTTTTCACTGTAACCTTAGCCATGCGGTCCACAGGGAGATCCTAGATTTGCATTTTCTCATTCTTTTTGCAGCCCAGAAAAATGTTCACTCTGTTGGGGCCCCTTTATAAAAAGAGCACTATGTAAGTCCACAACTGTGGAAAGAAAACACAGGAGGTTGGTAACAGGAGTCCTGTGGCTTCCTCTATGATATGTAGATGCCACATGTCATCTCCCAGTCTGCAAGAAAGCAGGTAGATGATACCTTCTATGGCATGCCTGCCTTTTCCTGCATGCACCCTTGTTAACACAACAGTGAATATTGAAAACAAAACAACAACAAAAATGGTGCAACATAAGGAGACTTTAGTAGACAAGTCCTTGCAGCAATCTTGGGCTGTGTCTAAATATTCTCCCAATCCATTCTCGTAAACATAGAGCATCTGTTTGGGAGCCAGCAGGGCTTTTCATTCAGAATCATGACACTGCACTGCAGGCAGCTACATAGAAGAAATCTTTTATCTCAGCTTTCCAAAAGCTCCATTAGGCAGATTCTTTTTCTTCTTTTTAGAACAGACCCCTGCTTATTTTGTTGGAGGAGGTATGTTCTTGACAAGTGCTCTTCCCGAAGGCACTGCATCGTAATTCAACCCCAGGTGGGTAACTTGACCAGAATTTTGACATTATCAGATTGGAGAGAGAAGTCACCCTGCCTGAGGCTTCCATTGTAAAGGTGACTGCTGGGAGCAGAGCCCTGCTGGACATTCTCAGCTGGTCCTCATCTCCCTAAGGCTCCTTCCAATTTTTGTCTTAGAGCTGCATGTAGAGACCAATCGTGTAGCACAAGAAACAGATGTTAGTATATTAACTCAAATGTCCAGGGTTTCAGAACTTATAAATACTGGTATATGTGGTGGTTATGTCACATTTCCTGGGATGGGCTCGATTTTAGATAATTTTTCTTAGTCTTTGATATTGAAAATGTGCTTGTTTGTTTGTTTTGGAGAAATGGTTCTCAAACTTCAGTGTAGAGTAGAAGCATTTAAAGTGCACATCCATGCTGGGTGTAGTGGTGCACACCTGTAACCCCAGCACTTGGGAGGCTGAGATGGGAGGAGCACAGGTTAGAGGCCAGCCTCAGTAAGTTAGCGAGACCCTGTTTCAAAATAAAAAATGAAAAAGGGCTGTGGGTGTAGCCTGAAGTTAGAATGCTCCTGGGTTCAATTTCAATTCCCAGTATTAAAAAAAAAAAAAGGAAAGAAAGAAAGAAGTGTACATTTGCATGCCCTTCTCTTAGACTCATTCAAAAGGTCTGAGGTGAGGGCAGTCCTTTTAATTGATGTTTATTAAACATCAAGGTTATTGAGTTGTCACATACTATAAGCGGCTCTCACCTTAAGAGTTTAAGAGCACAACACAGTGACTTTTCACATATGTATCCATCTGTGTAGCCATCACCCAGATAAAGTTGTGGTACATTTCCAGTACCCCATAATGTTTGGTTATGCCCCTTCCCTGGCCACCCCTACCTCTCCCCATCCTGAAATAACCTCCATTCCAACCATTCCAAGACGTCTGCATTTACAACCAGCTACTCAAGTGATCTGGATACAGATGCTCTCTTTCATCGTTTGAAAATCGATGGGCTTAGTACCCCATCTGCAAGTTTTGAGGCTGGACAGTGGACAAACCTAACACCCTTGTCAAAGTAACCTGCTTGAGGGACTTAAAAACCCCCAACCCATAAGAGACATGCCTGGAATGTGGCTGATGAGAAAGGAACTGTGGCCTCCTGCTCGTGGATGGCAAGGTGTCTGTCATGATAGGATGGTGTTCAGTGGTGTCTTGAGAGTGAGGAGTTTTACTGTCTGTCAAGCACTGCTATTGAAGGAATAAAAAAAACAAAACAAAACAAAAAACTTCCTTTCAGAAAAGCGTAAAAAGGGGAAAAGAAGATTTTTAGGTTTTTGAGTGTTAAATGACCCTTGGATTTAAGTTATCCTTCAACCAGGAACCATTTTAGATTTTACAAAGTCCCAGGAAGAGGTTTAAGATAAGTTAAAATAAATGGAATGCCCCCTACCCTAAAGTGTGTAAACAAACTGCTTAATTAACCAACCTGCCTTATCAAACATGTGAGACTTTGCTACCCTGTTTCGCTTATCTGACCTGCCAGGTGCATGCTGTAAAATCTGTAGTTAAAAAATGCCTATGTACTGAACCCCCATAAAAACCCTGTTCCAAACCCCTTCGGGGCTCTCCTCTCCTACCCCTGCGTGGGATGCAGGTTGAGCCCTAACGCG
>PVLC010038798.1:0-14286 GCA_004027655.1 Graphiurus murinus
AAAAAAAAAAAAATAGGGCTGAGGGTGTGGCTCGGAGGTAGAATGTCCCTGGGTTCCATCCCCAGTACCACACACGCACATGCACGCACACCAATAATACAGGCACACCCCACATAAATCATACAGCCCCAGGGGGTGCAGAATGGAGAGAGCCCTTTTCCTCCGCTGGCTGCACCTCACCTCCCTGATAGTGTTAGGTGAGTAGCTGGCCCCGCACACATGGGTTGGCTGAGGGGAACCAGGAATTTACCTGCAGAGCCTGGCTCACTCTGACCCCTCCCCTGTGGGAAGGGGGTGGAGAAATAGTAGAGGGTCACGAAGGTGCCGAGTGCAAAGGGCACCCAGTCACCCCCAGCGGGAATATGGACTCCAACACGTGGGAGGCTCTTTCTGTACCTGCTGCAGACTCGCTCCACTGCCCCAGGCCGCCTTCCCACTACCAGGAAGGAGGAAGGGCCCGCCCATTCCAGCTCCTTCCCCGAAGTGTGGCCCTTTCCCCTTTTTGAGCTGCACCCCTGGCTCTACTTTATTTTTATTTGGAAACAGCCTCGCTAGGTTGATGCAAGTCTCACTACTTGCTGAGGCTGACTTCAAACTTGCAATCCTCCTGTTTCAGCCTCCCAAGTACTGGGATTACAAGCCTGTGCCACCACGCCTGGTCATGTCTTCCTTTGTGTGTGTGTGTGTGTGTGTGTGCGCACGCGCGCTACTGGGGATGGAGCCCAAGGGCATTCTACCTCTGAGCTACATCCCCAGCCCTAATTTTTTATTATTTATTATGTATTTTGTGGTACTGAGGATTGAACCTGGGGGTATTCTACTTCTGAGCTATGCCCTCAGCCCTATTTTTATTCTTTATTTTGAAACAGGGTCTCACTAAGTTGTGCAGGACCTCACTAAGTAGCTGACCCTAGCTGCAAACCCGCAATCCTCCTGTCTCAGCCTCCCAAGTACTGGGATGACAGGCATGTGCCACTATGCCCGGTCATGTCTTCCTTTTAACAACAGAACACAGCCAGGGCGCCTGCTTGTAATTCTAGTACTTGGAAGGCTGAGACAGGAGGATTGCAGGTTCACGGCCAGCACTGAGCTACTTAAGTGAGGCCCTGTTTCAAAATAAAAGAACAAAATCAGGCTGGGAGTGTAGGTCAGAGGTAGAATGATTTGGGTTCCATCCCTAGTACCACACACACAAAATACACTCTTTCATTTTTTAATCATCCTCCATGGGTAATTGGCTGTTTGGGAAAGCTGACGGGATGGTATCCTTAGGCTCATTCCTTCCCTAATATTTCTCATAACCCTCCCACAGCCCCATCAAACTATCTTTTTCTCTTGTGGTACTGGGGATTGAACCCAGGGGTGCTCTACCTCTGAGCTACACCCCCAGCCCTATTTTTTATTCATTTTGAAACAAGTTGTGGAGAGCCTCTTTAAGTAGCTGAGGCTGGCTGCAAACCCAGACCCTGCTGCCTCCGTCTCCCACATACTGGGATTCCAGGCGTATGCCACCTCGCCCGGCTCCTTCCAGCTATTTTCTAGGGTCTTGCCCAACTTCTTCCTATCCTGGTTCTGAGTTTTGGGGAGAATGGGCAGAGAGAGACCATCCCCTTAGATCGTCATGGGAGAAGGGACAGTTCCTCCACTCAGGCTTACAGGACACAGGACAGAGACGAGTTTCAGCATGTGCCAGTCAGATATCCAGACAAGAGGTTTATTTAGGAAAGCAGAAATGCACATTCAAGGGCCGCCTCCGGGGGCGGGGGTCTCATAGCTCCTCTTTTACAGGAGCCTTCTGTGAGGGGGGTCAGCTGGCTCCCCTTGATCCACTGCACCGCGTAAGAACTTAGGCCTAGATTTCTCTTATCAGTCTAACACACATTCTGTAGATTAATAAAATATATGCACTCATTAACCGGATGCATAGTGCTCGGATACTGCCTGAACCTCTGTGGAATTCAGGTCGGGAGGGAGGTCGACCTGCAGGGTGAAGGGAGGGCCGTGTGGACTTTTTAAGACTTAAAGCTACAGCCTTCCTTTTCTTCCCTGCGTGTCTCCTTTTTACCTATTTTATTTTTCCTCTCCTATCCCAAGACAACTAAGGCCAGAATTTCTCAGCTACCACATTATTAACGTTTAGGCTGGGAAATTCTTTGTGGGGGTGGGGGTCTCTTTCGCCCATTTCCTGGCCTCTAGCTGCTACATCCCAGTAGCACCCGGACCAGTTGTGGGCGTGGCTGTGACCCTTCTCCAAGGGGGACATCCTGCCTCCCATCCCAACCTCTGCCTTAACTAGTCATCAGTGGTAAGTTACCCAACATTTACCAAGTATTGTAAGTATGGGGGGGTGAGGCTTTCCAGTCTGTGGGAAAGCCACCGCAGGAGGCGGCAGCTAGCTCTCTCCCCTGGGGGGAAGGCAGCGGCCATCTGAGAGGTCCCGAGAGCACTCCCTGTGAGCCATTCCCCTGTCCTTGAATACGGTCCTATGCGGAACACTCATGGCCTTATCTTAACAGATCCAAATCTACTAGGTTCCCTACCCTAGGGGTAATGAGTACTGTTTTAAATGTAGAACTTTCTTTATGCACTTACATGCCTCGTTTAACTTACACAAGTCAAAAATTTTTTTTCCAATTAACAATTGGAGACCAACCCCTAACTATACAGTTCCTTCCTTACTCCTTTTTACCGGCTGCATTGTATTTTATAGTATGTGCGTATCACCGTTAAAACGTTTGCCAATTGCTCCAATAGCTTTGGAGCATCCTAACTTGTTGCAGTGAACACCTCGTGCCGCCTTTGTAAACAAATGGGGTTACCAGCCAAGAAGTACTACTGCTTAGGAAGGGCCTGCACAATTTCAGTAGATACTGCTAGACTGCCTTGCAACATTAGCTGTCATCACTGGAAACTTCCTCCCCGTGTGATTAAGAGGAGCCTGGTCCCTATCACAGCCACCTGGGGTAAATTACCATCTGTAAATTACAAATGTTCTCATCTGCGCCAATCAGCGACGCTTGGAGAGTCCGGCCGGGAAACGCCAAGTCTTCCCTGAGCATGAGCCGAGCTGTGGGCTTGGCGCCGCAGAGCTACGCGGGGCTGGGGGAGGTTTCTGTCCATTCATCTGGTCAACTGAGACTCAGCCGGGTGAAATAATGAACAAGTAGAAAAGATGGGCCACGGTCTTCCCGCCTGGCTGGCCCCGGGGTTTGCCAGCCCGTGAAGAGGGAGCTGGACAAGATGCTCCATCAACGGAAAGTCAGGCGATGATCACACCTGGTCAAGAGAAGAAGGGAAGGAGCCGCCCGAGGCCCCGGGCCTGACCCGGAGGTTGACCTTCAGAAACCGGGCGAAGCAAAAAGAGCAGGTTAAACATGGAGATGACCCTGATGTCAAGGGGAAATTCTATCAAATCTAGAACCCCTCGAAATGCCAGAAGCAGGCGAAGCGCAGCCATCGACTTCAAAGACCAGCCGCACACCTGTTAATTCCAGTACTTGGGAGGCCGAGACGGGAGGACCCCAGGTGGGGGGTCAGCCTCAGCAATTTAAGCGAGACTAATTCATAAAAAAATAAAATAAAATAAACCAGGGCTGGGTGCAGGTATAGCTCAGCGGTAGAGTGCCTCTGGGTTCAATCCCCAGTACCCCCCCCCCCAAAAAAAAAATCCCTAGTACCAGGGGGAGAAATAAGCTCTCAATAAAGTCTTACAGTTAAAAAGAAAAAAAGCCACAAGTCTCTTAATCCACCCTCTTAACACGGTCCCTCTCTCAGGTTCAGTCTTAGAGCCGAGTTCACAGCTCGGCTAAGCGGGTCTCGGAGGTTCCCAGGCAGCTTGGAGCGGCTCCTCTCGGGCGCGGCAGGCTCGGCGGAGCGTCCCTCTGTTGAACGGGCGACGGCAGGGGAGTGTCTGGAACGACCTCGACTCCGGGGAGCGGGGTGTGGGGCCAGTCCACGCGGGGAGCGCAGGTCTCTGGCCCGGCCCGGGCGGCACCGGGCGCCCCTTCTCCAAGTCCGGGCTGGGGGTCAGGAAGGGGTGGCTGTCCCCAGCCTCAGGTGGCCCAACAGGGACGCTCCACGTGCTGCTTTCCCAAAACTCGCCGCAAAACCCCACCGCGTGGTCAGGAGCCTGGGGCGCGTCCACGCCTGTCGTGCAGGAACCGAAGCTCGGGGACCGAGCAGAGCAGGGGCTCCGGGGACGTCTGATCGGGGCTGGCAAGTCACCTTTTAGGAGGGAGCAAGCGCCTCCACCCAGGGCGGCCTCGCAGGAGGCTGCACGGAGGCCCCGCCTGCCCCGAGAACCGCAAACCGCCGGCGCTCGGCTCACCTGCCGGGGCCCCGCGCGGGACGCGTTCGCCGGCTCAACAGTCGCCCGCGCGGGCGACCCTTCCGCCGGATCGGGCGCATGCCACCCGAGCTGCGGCTATTTTTTTCTTTTTCTTTTCTTTTTTCCGCTGCTCGTGGCCCAACACGAGTGCTGACTAATGGTTAGGAGCTAGCAAGGGCTCTTAGGCAGCGCGCGGAAATAAAAAAGCAAAAAAAAAAAAAAAGTACTAAAAAGGAGAAAAATCAAAATTGGAAACTTTGCCACTTGGTTCCTCCGGGATCAAACTGTGCGGAAAAGGCGGGAGAGGAGGCCACTGGGATTGGACCCAGCAGAGAAGCGGCAGCCTGGACATCCTCGTTAACCGCCCCAGAGGGCACGGCGGGGCCGGGGCTCTGTCTCTTTGGAACCGTCCAGCCCCCGTGTCAATCAGCCCCTTTCGGCGTTGCGATTGGCCTGGAGCTTCAGTGGCCTCTCCGGTGCCCACCTCCTGGTTGCTTGGGGTTTACTTCCCCAAAGTACACGGGCCCCACCTTGTGGAGCAACCGCTCCTGCACGGAAAACCGTTCTCCGCCCAGGGGAAGACGCTATAACCAATGAGGAAAGGCTCATGCAGTTATTAGCTAGCATAGCCATCAGTCAGAGGACTTCCCACCTTCTTTCGCGGCACCCCTTCCGGCTATTGGTCTGCCTCGGTGCCAATCCGTCGACTAGGGAAGCGGGATCCTCACAGTCTCATAGGCATGAGTTAAAGCCAATCAAGAGCCACGCCTTCATCCGGAGTCAGTGCCCAATTGCTGTCCGAAGAGCTCAGAGGCCGCCATCGGGATTGGCCCTCCGCTCGCCCGACCTGGCCGCAACAGGTTAGGCTGAGCCGCGGTTATATAGACCGGCGGCGGAGCACGCGTGTGTGCGGACGCACTTGCGCGAGGGATTCCTGCCACCTCCCGTGCTGTGGGGCCAAGCTCGTTCCTCTCCCGCTCAGCCGCGCAGGTACGCCGAGGCGTGGGCGGGCCAGCGCGGCCCCGGGGCCGGGACGAGCGGAGGCGCGGTGGAGAAGGGACGGAGAAGCCGGCGGGGCGGCCGCGAGCCGTGTCCACCCCCAACCCCCACCCCAACGGCCGCCCGCGCGCGCGGCGAGCGACGGGTGCGCGCCCCCCCACCGCCCCGAGCGCGTGCCCGGGCCCGCCGCGTGCGCGCGCCGCGTCCAACGGCCACGCGCGACGGGAGCGAGCCGCGGCCGCCGCCCGGGCCCCGGGGCCCTCTCGCAGCTCCCGGGGGCGCCGCGCGGCCCGCTGGCCGGCGTTTCCCGCCCGCTGCCTGCCTCCGCCACGCGCCGGGGCGTCCTTCTTCCCCGGGCCCGGCCCGGCGGGTGGGGGGGAGGCCGGCCTTTATCTGGGGATGGGGGCCACCCTGGAGCGTGCAAAGTCTCCAGGCCCGCGGAGCAGGAGCGCGGCTCCCCGGGATTGCACGGTGATTGCACGGCGATTGCACGGAGCCCGAGTGACAGTAACGAGCCGTGTTCTTTCCGAGTCCTCCCCGGGTGCCAGGCGCGGTGCCGAGCGACTTGCCTGCCTCTGGATTGCATCCCGGCCGCCACCTGATCGGTAGGTACGCTCCTCCTCGCTGCAGGGAGCTCCGAGGGCGCGCGGACGGTAAGCGGAAGGCATTTGTTGTTTGCCTCCGGCCTCTTTTATCCTTGGCTGCAGCGCCCGGCGCGGCTCCGGGGTACCTTTGCCCCCTGACACTTGACCCCGGCGGAGGAGACTGCAGCGGCGTTTGGCCAGGCCCCAGAGGGGCTTCCGGGAAGGACCCGGGGTGGAAGATGACAAAGAGAAGGGTTTGGTCTCCCTCTTGGCACGTATTTGTACAGACGGTTGATGGATGCGCTGCCTGCCGGATCAGCTTCTGGGGGAAAGAAAGAAAGGAAAAAAAGTGCAGAAGAGTTTGAGTACATGGAAACGAGCATGGACTGTGTTCCTCCTCCGGCTTGAAACAGAGCGCGGTGATGGGGAATTCCCACCAGCAGAAGTTAGGCTCCGAGAGCCTAACCCCCTTTTTTTTTTTCTTTTTAAAGCGGAGCAGACTTGTGGAGAAGGAGCTTCAAGAAGATTCATATTCTAGGTGAAGAAAGGATCTGGGATGATGATTTCAGATCTCTCCGGAGCCCATGGGTTAAAATTTGAAATTTGAATGGAAAGTGGGGTGTCCAGTTGTAGTATAAATTTCATCACAGAAGGTGAAAAAGCTGGTGATTGAGATTTGTTGGAAAGTGCAGGTGGGCAGTTAGAACCTTCGGTGGAGAAGTCCGTCCACAGTCAAGTCCGCCCCCCCCACCTTGACATTTACTCTAAGCTCCTCTGTGTATGCAAAGACATCCTCCTTCAGAAACTTGAGTTCTTGTGCAGTTATCATTTTAAGTTATTTAGAAACCAGGACATTTGTCTTAAAATAAGTATTCTTCTTTGTAGATCCAAGTCATTAACTTTAAGTCACAAATGTTAAGACAAAACTCCAACAGAAGTTTAAGTTTTGGGACTAGTTCTTGTATTACTTTTGAATGGCGTTCATGTAAAGAAGTTAAAAACTGAGGAAGTTTAAGATTCCTGTTTGTATTTGCCAAGTACTTTCCCCTTGTTTCTTACCAAAAAGTAGCAATAGATAAAAGCCCGAAGCATTGTAAGGATAAGTTCTTACCTTTGGCAGTGTTGCCATAAATAACAAATTGCTTTAGAATATAACATTGTTGTATTTGGAGCTTGTATTCTGTTAAACTTGCCCTGTGTTAAACGTTCCCGTAACCTGCATTTAGAGATAGGTTATCTGTTGATAAGCATTTTAAGTTAGGACCTAAGATGAATAATTTATCAAATGTTAAAAACACCATGATGGACCTACATTTAAACTATTAAGGGTGTCCAGCTAATCCCATTACTGCTTTGGGTTAAATATATCAGAATTAAATTATGCATTAATTCAGGTAATTTTTTTTTTCTTTTTTTGCGGTACTAGGGATTGAACCCAGGGGCCTTCCACCTCAGAGCTACACCCTAGTCCTATTTTTTATTTATTTTGAAGCAGGGTCTCACTGAGTTGTGGAAGGTCTAAATAGCTGTGGCTGGCTGCTAATCTGTGATCCTCCTGCCTCAGCCTCCCAAGTACTGAGATTACAGGTGTGCCCGGCTGAAATCTTTAACTTCACCTTAATATTTAAAAAAAAAAGAAAAACAAAAACCCTATTACTGACCTCAGGCAGGTGGTTCTCAGTTGAGCAGGGATGTGTGCATGGTGTGACTGTTTCAGGAGTTGGTACCCATACTGACCTTTGTGCGTGCATTTGTCAAGAACGAGTGAACTGGAGCCCCTGGGAGCAAGCCAAGGCCCGGGCCTCCCAACCTCCCTACCAAGTCGGGGTTCGTTTTCAATCTAAATTTGTGACATAGAAAAGGAGGCAGTTCTTTGTTCTTTAACTCACACTCAAGCTTTCTCCTCGACAGTCCTCCTCAGGAAAATGAGGAGGCTGCCTATGATCGTTCTTCACTGACTTTGGAGCATTTTTCGGTTGTCACTTAATTATGGATTTTTTTTCCTACCTCTGAGCTGTGTACAGGTTCTCGCTAAGTTGCTGAGGCTGGTCTCTGACCTGTGATTTTCCTGTCTTGTCTTAGCCTCCCAAGTACTGGGATTACAGGTGTGTGCTGCCATGCCATGTCTGTCTCTAGGTGGAAGGTAAAAGGCACAAATTAGTTTTCCTTTTTTATTGGTACTGAGGATTGAACCCAGAGGGCATTCTCTTTTTGAGCTATACCCCTCCTCCCCGACTTCCCTTTTCTTGGTGCTGGGGATTGAACCAGGTATAACTCAAGCATTCTGTCCCTACATCCCCACCCTGTGCTATTATTTATTTGGAAACGGGGCCTCACTAAATTGATGGGAGCCTCACTGAGTTGCTGAGGCAAGTACTGGGATTACAGGCATGTGCCACCATGCCTGGCTAGTTTTAATTTTTATTGGCTTATAGTTGTATATGGTTCTTAGGATGGATAAGTCCAGTGTTAAAAGTGATATGTAATATAAAGCCTGAATTTGTGACGAAACCATTTTTTGTCAACTTAGTGAAACTACTTGGTCTTTTAACATTTTGTAAATTGGTTGGGGTTTTAAAAATGACAGACCTCAAATAGGCATTGTGTGCTCTTCATCTAATTATATGGTGCTTTTCAATCGCCTTGGACAAAACTTTACAAAGTAGGCAGGTCAATAAAAGTCAAGCCCCTTACCCTACTGGTCACCTGTCAGCAGGTAGTGGGGAAACCTGTGCTGTCCTTACAGGTTGTGGAGTTAAATTTAGATTTAGCAATCTCACTTGTTCTTTTTTTTTTGGTGGTACTGGGGGTGGAACCCAGGGGATTTCTACCTCCAGAGTATATACCCCAGCCCTATTTTTTTTTTTTTTTTAATTTGGAAACAGTATCTCACTAAGTTGTTGAGAGCCTCACTAAGGTTCTGAGGCTGGCTTCGAACCTGTGATCTTTCTGTCTCAGCTTCCCAGTATTGATATCTCAAAAATCAGCTTTCTGTTTGCCTTAACGCGTCTGTGGACACCTCGTATGGGCTCAGTTGGGAAGGCTGGATTGCAAGCCAGGTGTAGGGTTCAGAGCTGGGAGAATGAAGAGTGGATTACAGAGCAGAAAGCAGTATCAAAATCCCTTCTTACACACTGGTCTAGTCAGTGAAGGCTTCTGATTTTGTGATGCTGGTTTTTTTTTTAGCATATCTCCTGTATTTTAGGTATTTAATAAAAAATTAGGGCTAAAAACAGCTCAATGTACTTTGTAGGATCTAATTTTTGGTGGTTCTTAATTTAATTGGCTGTATAGTAGTATTTTTGTGTATTTGTGTAGCCCTATGCATATTTTTTGCAATCCTGGGGATTGCATCCAGGGGCATTCTACCTCCGAGGTACACCCCCAGCTCTACTTTTAATTATTTTGAAAGGGAGTCTCACTAAGTAGCCAAGGCTGGCTGTGAACCTGTGATCCTCTTGTCTCAGCCTCCCAAGTACTGGGATTACTATTGTGTATCCAGCTTGCTTTTTTTTTTTTTTTTGGAGGGGGAGGGGGTTGTACTGGATATGGAACCCAGGGGCCTTCTACCTCTGGGCTACACTCCCAGATTTATTTTATATTTTATTTGGAAACAGGATCTCACTAAATTTCTGAGAGCCTCACTAAATTGCTGATGCTGGCTTCGAACCTGTGATCCTCCTATCTCAGCCTCCTAAGTACTGGGATTACAAGTGTGTGCCTCCATGCCCGGCCCAGTTTGCATATTTTAGTTTTTTATTGTTGCTAGAGATTGAATGCAGGGCTAAGCACCTGGTGGACTACTGAGCTAGAACCTCATCCAATTTGCATATTTTAAAAGTATTTTTACACTTTTTAGACATTTCCTTGAAATTGGGATGCTGGGTGGGCCTGTAGGCTGTCCCTAGACACCTCAGGTGTGTGGGCTTAAGTTCTCAGGCTGCCCTTAGGATTCCCTAGAGAGTATACCTGTGACTTAGGAGATACAAAGGATAGAAAAATAAAGTTTTCAGAGATTGATTTTATGGCTTTTGGGGAAGAACGACAGGTGTGACATTCTGTTGTGGGTATAATATGATGCTGGAAGATCTAACCTCAGTTGGTGGAGGGGCATCGCTTAGTACTCCCCCTCTTGTTCATTAGAATTGAACTGAACTCACATTCTAGAAAAGTGAATTTCACTTTCCTAGAGGGAAGAGAATCTGGATTTGTGGACATAGATGAATGCTGCTGATAATACATTGAGGGATAAACTGAAGCCACTATCTTGTTTCTCTTTAAAGTTTCCCCTTAATACCTTTCATTTTTATTTATTTATTGCGATACTGGGGATGGAACCCAGGGACATTCTACCTCTGAGCTACAGCCCCAGCCATATTTTTTATTCTTTATTTTGAAACAGGGTCTCACTAAGTTGCAGAGGGCCTCACTAAGTAGGTGAGGCTGGCCGCGAACCTGCGATCCTCTAGTCTCAGCCTCCCAAATGCTGGGATTACAAGTTTGTGCCACCATGGCCAGCTAATACCTTTTATTAACTAATCTTTTTTTTTTTCAGTACTGGGGATTGAACTCAGGGGCATTCTACCTCTGAGCTATACCCCCAGCCCTATTTTTTATTCTTTATTTTGAAGCAGGGTCTCACTAAGTTGTGGAGTGCCTTACTAGGTACCTGAGGCTGGCCTCGAACCCGGATCCTCCCGTCCCAGCCTCCTAAACACTGGGATTACAAGCGTTCGCCACCACACCTGGCTTACCTAATCTTGCTAATAGTTAAAACCGTGATTATTGTGGTCTGGTGGTGATTCATTTTTCTCATTCCTTCTATATGATTTTTTTCTTTCATGTGTGGTACTGGGAATTGAACCCAGGGACGTTTTACAGCTGAGAAACCCCCCCAGATCTTTTTATTTTTTATTTTTTGTGGTACTGGGGATGGAACCCCGGGGTATTCTACCTCTAAGCTACACTCCCAGACCTGTTTTATTTTTATATTTGGAAACAGGGTCTTGCTAGGTTGATTAGAGTCTCACTACTTGCTGAGGCTGTCCTCGAACCTACGATCCTCCTGACTCAGCCTCCCAAGTACTGGGATTATAGGCGTGCGCCACCATGCCCAACCCTTTTTATTTTTATTTTTTATTTATTTACTCTTCTGTGGTTCTGGGGATTGAATCCAGGGACATTCTACCTCTGAGCTAACACCCCAGCCCTATTTTTTTTTTTTTTCTTTGTTTGGAAATAGGGTCTCACTAAATTGCGGAGGGCCTTACTAGGTTGCTGAAACTAGCCATGAACCTGCAATCCTTCTGTCTTAGCCTCTCAAGTACCGGTGTGCCACCACGTGCGCCACCATGCTTTAAAATTCCCTTTAAGGAAGGTTTGCTTCTCCAATTTTTTTTGGGGGGTGGGGTGGGGTGAGGGATGTTCTGGGGCTTGAACCCAGGGGCATTCTACCTCTTAACTATACAGTCTTTGCAAGTTGCTGAGGCCAGCGTCAAGCCTGCTGTCCTCCTGTCAGCCTCCCAGGTACCTGGATTACAGGCTGTATCACCAAGCCTGTCTCTTCTTTGATTCTGCTCCCCCCACCCACTTGGATATTGGACTCTGATTATGCCCTCTACTTCTGATTATACCCTCAGCCCTTTTTAATTTTTTTACTTTGAAACAGCATCTCACTGGGTTGTTGAAGGCCTCACTGTGGCTGGCCTTGAACTTGCAGTCCTCCTGACTCAGCCTCTGAAGTACTGGGATTACAGGTGTGAAATGTCACACCTGGCTGCTCCAGTTTTGTTTTGTTTTTTTTGGCGGTACTGGGGATTGAACTCAGGGGTGTTCTACCTCCGAGCTATACCCCCAGCCCTATTTTTTATTCTTTATTTTGAAACCGAGTCTCACTAAGTTGCAGAGTGCCTCACTAGGTAGCTGAGGCTGGCCTCGAACCCGATCCTCCGGTCTCAGCCTCCTGAATGCTGAAATTACAAGCGTGCGCCACCACGCCCGGCTGCTCCAGTTTTTAATTCAGTGATTTGTTTATATCAGTGTGGAGTCCTGGGTATTAATTTTTATTCTTAGGTTGTGCCCCATACTATTCTGATTTTTACTTACTAATTATGTATTATTGCTCAAATTGTTCCAGCTTTGGTTAATTTGTACCCTGCTTAATTTTTTTTTTTTTTTGAGAAAGGGTCTTGCTAAATTGATCAAGCTAGCCTGGTATTTGTGATCCTCTTGCCTCTCTAGTAGCTGTGATTACGAGTGTGCGTGTGTATTTTAAAAGCATTTTCTTTGTTGCATTAAATATATCAGGTACTTTGGGCTCATCTTGTGTTTTTAGTTCTGGGCCTAGAAGCCACCATTCTCTCCTGAGAGCCGTTAGGGAGGATTTTGAGGGCCTCACTAAGTTGCTGAGGCTGGCAGCGAACCTGCAATCCTCCTGTCTCAGTCTCCTAAGTCCTAGGATTACAAGTGTGCACCACCACGCCTAGCTTCAAGCTCTGCTTTTATTCTTTGACATAGGGTCTTCCTAAATTCCTGAGGCTGGCCTGGTGACTGCCATCCTCCTGTTTTAGACTTCCAAATACTGGGCTTAAGGTGTGTGCTTCTACCAGGCTGTTGTGGTTTTGATACATTTATAAAGTAGATACACTTATGAAATAGATACATTTGCAAAATATTATTACACTCAGAATTGATAGTTAACATTTTCCATTACTTTGTAAAGTATAAGACTCCTTGCTTCAAATCAGCAAATTTAGTTATTTTCTAGTATAAATACTTTTTTTTAGCAGCGTTTAACAGAAAACTTTAGTGTGTGTGTGTGGTACTGAGGACTGATCCCCAGGGCCTTGTGCGTGCTAGGCAAGCTCTTCACCACTGAGTTACACTCCCAGCACAAAAGTGTACTACATATTTTTTTTCCTTTGTGGTACTGTGGATTGAACCTAGGGGCATTGTACCTCTGCGCTACACCCCCAAGCCCTATTTTCTTTATTTTGAAGGGTCTCACTAAATTACAGAGGGCTTTGGTAAATTGCTGAGGTTGGCCATGGTCCTGCCATCTTCCTATCTCAGCCTCCCACATACTGAGATTACAAGTGTGCGCCACCATGCCCAGTTAATAGTTAATATTCTAATATTAACAGTAATGTCAAGGTTGGACCTTTTTTCAGTTGAGACCTTGCCTCATAAATAAAAGGAGCTGGCCAGGCACTTGAGGCTAAGACAAGAGAATTGCAAGTTTGAGGCCAGCTTTAGCAACTTAGACCCTGTTACAAAATAAAGAAGGGCTTGTGGTGTAGTGCAGAGGTAGAATGCATCTGGGTTCAATCCCCAGTACCAAAATAGTAATAGTAAGTAAACAGGCCTGGGGATGTAATTCAGGGACCGAGTTGATAAGACTGGTAAAGAAGCCGGGCATGGTGGCGCACGCTTGTAATCCCAGCATTTGGTAGGCTGAGACTGGAGGATCTGGGTTCGCGGCCAGCCTCAGCTACTTAGTGAGGCCCTCCACAACTTAGTGAGTCCCTGTTTCAAAATAAAGAATAAAAAACAGGACTGGGGCTGTAGCTTGGAGGTAGAATGTCCCTGGGTTCCATCCCCAGTACTGCAAAAAAAAAAAAAAAAAAAAAGAGTAGTAAAGAACTGGGTTCAAGCTGTGCTTGGTAATGCACACCTGTAATCCCTGCACTTGGGAGGATGAGACAGGAGGATTGCAGGTTAGTTGACAGCCTCAGCAAGTAGTGAGACTTTCACCAACCTAGCAAGACCCTCTTTCAAAATAAAAATAAAAAAAAATAGGGCTGGATTGGGGTGTAGATAGGAATTAAAATGCCCTTGGCACACAAACACACACACACACACACAAAACAGAATAAGCCAGGCGTGGTGGTATATGCTTGTAATCCCGTATTTGGGAGGCTGATGAACCTAGTGTGACCCTGTTTCCAAATAAATAAAGTTGGACTGGGGGTATAACTCGGAGGTAGACTGCCTCTGGGTTCAATCCTCAGTACCGCAAAGAAGATGAGGCTGTAGCTCAGGTAGAATGCCCCTGGGTTCAGTCTCCAGTACCATACACATACAAAAAAAAAAGAAAGAAAAGAAATAGAACTGATATATATATATATATATATATATATGGTCATATATCACTATTTCTTGAAAAAATTTGAAGAGAAAGCATTTTTTTGTTTCTGTTTTTTGTGGTACTGGAGATTGAACTCAGGGGCATTCTACCTCCAAGTTACACCCTCATCCCTATTTTTTATTTACTTTTGAAACAGCGCCTCACTAAGTAGCTAAGGCTCGCCTCAAACTTGTCATCCTTCTGTCTCAGCCTCCCAAGTACTGAGATTACAAGCGTGCGCCACCACACCC
>PVLC010038800.1:0-14426 GCA_004027655.1 Graphiurus murinus
CCCCAGACCCACAGGTTTCTTCCAACCTCCCTGCCCCAGTACTTCCCTGACCTTGTCATGTAGCCACAAGGCTCTGCTAGACAGCTGATTCCATAGAATAAGGCAAAGTAATTAATTTCAGCACTGTGGATTGAACCCAGGGACACTCTACTTTGGAACTATACCTCTAGCCCATTTATTTATTTATTTATTTATTTATTTATTTATTTATTTATTACTAACTTACTTACTTTTATGGTACTGGGGTTTAAACTCAGGGACAGTCTACTTCTGAGATACACCCCCAGCCCTATTTTATTTTTACTTTGAAATAGGGTTTCCCTAGGCTGATGAGAGTCTCACTACTTGCTGAGACTGTCCTTGAACCTGAGATCCTCCTGTCTCTGCTTCCCAAGTACTAGTATTACAAGCATGCACTATCATGCCTGGCTTATTTTTTAGTTTTGAAACAGGGCCCCACTAAGTGGGTGTGGTGGCACATACTTGTAACCCTAGTACTTGGGAGGCTGAGACAGGACGACCACAGGTTCAAGGCCAGCCTCAGCAAGTCAATGAAACCCTCAGCAGCTTAGCAAAGCCCTGTCTCAAAAAAAAAAAAAATGGGCTGGGGGTGTAGCTTGGAAGTAGAATGCCCTTGGGTTCAATCCCCAGTAACTAACACACACAAGTACATGTGTGCACACACACACCAGTACATGTGTGCACACACACGCACACACACAAAAATAATATGTGCATATATAAACATATCACTTTGAATCTTACTGTGACCCAGGTGTGGTGGTGCACACCTCTAATCCCAGTACTTGGTAGACTGAGACAGGAGGATCACAAGTTCAAGGACAGCCTCAGCAATTTAGCAAGACTTTCAGCAACCTAGTGAGACCCTGTTTCAAAAGTAAAAAATAAAAAAGGCTGGGAATGTAGTTCAGAAGTAGAAGACTCCTAGGTTTAATTTCCAGTAAAACATACGCATATACACAATTAATTTGAAAAAATAGCTAGGCATGGTGGTGCACACCTGTGTTCCCAGCTACTTGGGAAGTTGAGGCAAGAGAATCGCAAGTTCAAGGCCAGCCTCAGCAACATAGTGAGATCCTATCTCAAAAAGGGCTGGGGATATAGCTTAGTGGCAAAGCACCCTTGGGTTCAATCCCCAGTTTCAAAAAGAAAAAAATATATTTTTTTATTTTTATTTTTTATTTATTTTTTTCAGTACTGGGGATTAAACTCAGGGGCATTCTACTTCCAAGCTACACCCCCAGCCCCATTTTTTATTCTTTATTCTGAAACAGGGTCTCACTAAGTTGTGGAGGGCCTCACTAAGTAGCTGAGAACCCAGATCCTCTGGTTTCGGCCTCCCAAGTACTGGGATTACAAGCATGCACCACTACGCCCAGCTTAAATTTTTATTTTTAAAAGCAGTTTTAAATTCATAGCAAACTTGAGCAGAAGATGCAGAGTTCCCATATACCTCTGCCCCCGACATACACAGTCTCCTCCGCTATCAAAATCCCCCGCCAGGATGCTACACTTGCTAAACCATCTGTGAACCTACACTGACACATGAATATCACCTGGAGTTTCCAGTAGGGTTCACTTTTGGTGTTGTATATTTTATGAGTCTGGACAAATGTATAATGACATGCATCTGCCATTATAGTATGTAACAGAATCCTCTTACTGCCCGAGGACTCCCTGTGCTCTGCCAATTCATTCCTCTCTCTTCCCTAGTCTTACTGGGTTTTCAGCAAGAACTGAATTGTTTTGCATATTGGACAGTGCATATTCAGAGGCTCATATGTCTATTTTCATCTAATCATGTTGTAATAAAAGCAGACTACTAGTAGCTCATGGATCTGATGTAGACAAGCCAGTCCTTTAGGACACCTCTCTTTGTTTTTTTTTTTTTTTTTGGACACCTCTCTTTGTGGCTGTGGATTCTTTTTTTTTTTGGTGGTGGTACTGGGGATTGAACTCAGGGGCATTCTATCTCCGAGCTATACCCCCAGCTCCATCTTTTATTGTTTATTTTGAAACTGGGTCTCACTAAGTTGCACAGTGCCTCACTAGGTAGCTGAGGCTGGCCGCGAACCCGGATCCTCCAGTCTCAGCCTCCCAAATGCTGGGATTACAAGCGTGCGCCACCACGCCCGGCTCAAGGCTGTGGATTCTTGCCTTGACGATTCAACCTTGCATGAGATAATTCTTTGCCTTAGACTGGACTCTGTGGCCACCCCATTCCGCATTCCTGCTACCTCTCTCCTGAACCCCTGTACCCTTCTCTGTTATACCAGGCACTCTTTTAAGCTGGGGAATGCTTCCTTTCCACCTCTGTACCCTGGAGCCTGGCACACAGTAAGTGCTGAACCCCACATAGTGCCCAGAGCAGAGTTAGTTAGGTGTGGACTAGACTCCTGGCTTGGACAGCTGTTTGACCTTTGGAATTCCTTAGTTTCAGGAGCCTCAGTCTTCATTTGTTGTGACATATGAGGTGGGTACATTAACCCTACCTCCAAATGGTTCTGATTTCATAAACAATTATTTATAAAATTCCAGAAACTGCAAGTATTTGATGCAGAGTAGATGTTCAAAAAATGGTGACTATCGATTATGAAACTGGGGGATATGTTATTAGAGAGACTGTGCTGTAGGGAAATCTTAAGGAGTTCCAAATCTGGTCATTAAACCTTCATCTCTGGATGTGATTCAGGAATGTAGCTGTGTGTGTGCTATCAGAAGACCCATCCAAGAATTTAAGATGTTGAAAGACCAAAGTCTCCTAGAAAATTCTCCTGGCCAAGCAAGGATCCAGGAGGATTAAAACCTACCATATAGCAGGCAGCAAAGACCGAGCTATTCAGGTGCTTCTGTTGAGGGTCAACCCCGAAGAGCCCCCACAGGCCTCCAGGGCTGCTTCTCCTGCTTTTCCTGAATTTTTGCAAAAGGTCCCACCAACAGGATTCCAAACTGCCATTCATTTTTTTCTCTTTCTCTCTTTTTTTTATGTTATTGAGGACTGAACCCAGGGGCATTCAACCTCTGAACTATATCCCCCAACCCCTTTTTTAAAAACAATTTTAAACAAGGTCTTGCTAAATTGCTGAGCCTATGATCCTCCTGTAAGTACATGGCGTGTGCCACCATTCCTGGTGTGATTTTTACTTTTTTTTTTTGGTACTGGGGATTGAACCCAGGGACATTCTACCTCTGGGCTACACCCTCAGCCCTATTTTTTTTTTTTTTTTTGAAAGAGTCTTGCTAAGTTGCAGAGGCTGTCATCAAACCTGCAATCCTTCTGTCTCTGCCTCCCAAGTACTGGGACTACAAGTATGCATCACCACACCTGGCTTAATTTATTATTATTATTATTATTATTATTATTATTATTATTATTATTATTTTGCGGTACTGGGGATGGAACCTGGGGACATTCTACCTCTGAGCTACAGCCATAGCCCTATTTTTTATCATTTTGAAACAAGGTCTCACTAAGTTGCAAGGGCCTCACAGTCTCAGCCTCCCAAATGCATACATGTCATATAATTTATCATCCGATTTTTTTAAAATGTAGAGTTCAGTAGTAAGTGTGCTTACATTGTTGTGCAACAGATCCCCAGAACTTTTTCATCGTACAAAACCTAAACTCTCTGCTCATTGAATAACAGCTCCTCATTCTCCCCCACCCCCCGCCACTGGCAGCTACCATATTCTACTTTCTGCCTGTATGAATCTGACTAAATCGACGTACAACATATAAGTAGACTCATACAGGGTTGTCTCTTTTAGAGTGGCTTATTTCACTCAGCATCATGTCTTCAAGATTCATCCATATTGTAGCATGTGACAGGAATTGCTTTTCTCTCTCTCTCTCTCTCTCTCTTTTTTTTTTTAAAGGTTGGATATTCCATTACATGTATAGGCCACTTTTTCTTTATCTGTCAAGGAACATTTAGGTCACTTCTACCTTTTGGCAATTGTGACTAATGCTGCTGTGAACTTGTTGGTACAAATATATCTGTGAGACTCCACCTTTAGTTCTTCTGGGCATATACTCAGAAGTAGGATTGCTGGCTCCTATAGCAATTCTGTTTGTAGTTTTTTGAGGATCCGCCATACAGTTTACTACAGTGGCGGCACCATTTTACCTTCCCACCAACGGTACACGAGGGCCTCAGTTTTTCCACGTCCTTGCAACACTTTTCTGCTTTTTTTTTTTTTAATAGTAGCTATCCCAGTGGGTATGAAGTGGAATCTCATTGTGGTTTTGATTTGCATTTCTCTGATTAGTACTGTTGAACATCTTTTCATATACTTTTTTGGCCGCTTGTCAGATGCTTGTTTTATAGCACTGAGTGACATCCCACAGACAGGCTGCCATTTGCCACTTGTCTGCTCGGCAGAGCGACAGTTCAGTGTGTCTTGGAGACCCAGAGGCACTGCACCCAGCAGGAATGTGGACCGCTGCACCGGCTGTGGGCTCAGATTCCTCATCCCAAACAATGGGATAATAGAGCCTACCTCATGGGTTGTTAGGGGTAAATGTATGAACTCAGGTTAATATACTTATAATAAGGGCCCAATACACATTGGTTTCTATTATTATTAATTATTGGTTCCTATTACTAATTATTGGCTTTCTACCTCTGAGCGACATCCCCAGCCCTTTTTATTTTATTTTTTTAATTTTGAAACAGGGTCTCACTAAGTTGCTAAGGGTTTCTCTAAGTTGTCATGGCTGGCCTCAACCCTGTGATCCTCCTGTCTCGGCCTCCCCAGTACTGGGTGCCTCGGCTTCTGTTATTGTTACTGTGCTTATCCTATCTTCTACTTTCTTCTCCTTTTACTCCATCCTTTTTCCATCCCTGGCCTTGCACTTGGACTCTAAGAAGTTTCCTCAGCCCAGGAGGTGGAGGAGGGGGTCGTTGGGTCTACCTGTGTTGTGGAGCTGTATCCAACCTTCTCTTGGTCTCTCACTCCCTTCCCTCCCCCTTGGTTCTGATGTCTTGAATTATTTCTGCTTTCTACCTTGTTGCCTGGCAGAAATCTGGTCTTGCCATCCATAAGGGTGGTTCCCACCATCTCAGGCACTGGTGAGAGCCCTCCTTGGGCCTTGAGGGACTGGCCGCAGGCAGGAGGACATAAAGGGGGCGTTGCCTTGGGGTATACGTGGAGCACAAGTGGGGCTCCTCTGGGCTGCCAGGGAGAACCAACTGCTAAATACACTCTCCTTGTTCTCTTTTTGGGATTCAGAGGGGAGATCCTCTCACTACGAAGAACTTGATCTTGCTCTTGACCCCTGCAGCCCTCCTTCTCTCTCTCCAGAAATGTGGGGGTGCCATGTTGGATCCAGCCCCGAGTGGGTCTTCTGGGATCTGAGCTCAGCTCCAGGTTCCACGGTGACTCATACCTTGAACTCAGTGAGACTTTTGCCCCGTGCCCTCTGCTTCCCAGTACCTCCTGATCCAGCTGGGCTGACTCCCATCCTCCCAGCCCAGCCATCCCCCCAGCGGACATGATGAGGCTGAGTTTAGGTGGATCAAATGACCACATGCATCATTTTCAAATTGCATGTAATTGGTATCTCTTAAATCTAGCAGTCTGCCCTTGGTTGGCTCCATCCCCTCTGCTCATGGAGATAAGAACTGTGGAAACACAGTTTTTGAGATAAGCAGGAGGGGAGCGATTGGGCAGCCCCTGGCAGCCAGACAGGGGACCCTGCGGCCGTGCTCTGTGATGGCCTCATGTGGAATATGCTGACCTGCTCAGCCATGTTCACAATGTGGCCTGTCCCATGGATGGAAACTCCAGACAGGAAGCTGGCAGATTCTGTCCTGCTTTCTGTATGAGATAAGGTTTATTTTTATTTTTATTTTTTTTATTAATTGGTGCATTGTAATCATACATCTTTGTTAGGTACAAGCTGATAAAGGCATATATGCACACATTTCTCATTTAACCCCTTCCCCAATTACCACCCCACTCCCTCTCCTTCCCTCCTTCTCAAGTTCAGTTTAGTGATTGACCTTGATATATTTGTGAAAGTACCTCATGTGCATTAGGGTGCCCCCTCCGCCCCCATTCATCACCTTCAGTTAAGTCAACTTCTTTGCTTATCTAGGGTCTAGGGTTTTTCCTTTTTCATCTGGAGTCCCTCTTATGCCCCATCTTCTCCCTAGTATCCGCATATTAGGGAGAACATATGCTTTTTCACTCTTTGTGACTGACTAATCTCACTTAACATAATGTTTTCCAGTTCCTTCCATTTCCTTGCAAATATCATGATTTTGTTTTTCTTTATGGCTGAGTAAAATTCCATTGTGTACATATCCCATAGTTTTGTAATCCATTCATCTGTTGATGGATATCTTGGCTGCTTCCATAGTTTGGCAATTGTGAATTGTGCAGCTATAAACATAGATACACATGCATCGGTCTGATAGTTTGGTTTCCATTCTTTTGGGTAGATACCCAGAAGTGGCATTGCTGGATCATATGGTAGGTTCATTCCCATTCTTCTGAGAATCCTCCATACTGTTTTCTAAAGTGGTTGCACTAATTTGCAATCTCACCAACAATGTATTAGGGTTCCCACTTTACCACACCCTCGCCAGCATTTGTTGTTGTGTTTTTTTATGATTGCCATTCTGATTGGAGTTAGGTGAAATCTCAAGGTAGTTTTGATTTGCATCTTTCTGATTGCTAATGATGTAGAACATTTCCTCATACACTTATTGGCCATTTGTATTTCTTCTTTTGCGAGGTGTCTATTTGGATCCTTTGCCCATTTTTTGATTGGGTTATTTGTTTTCTTGCTGTGATTTTCTTGAGTTCTCTGTATATCCTAGATAATAGAACTCTATCAGAAGAGTAGCTGGCAACAATTTTCTCCCACTCTGTGGACTCTCTGTTGAGGTTCTTGATAGTTTCCTTTGCTGCACAGAAGCTCTTCAGTTTAATGCAATCCCATGTATTGATCTTCCTTTGAGTTGCTTGTGCTTTTGGGGTCTTGTTGAGAAAGTTTTGACCTGTGCCTATGTGTTGTAGTGTTGGCCCTATGCCCTCTTCAAGTAGCTGCAAGGTCTCTGGCCTGACTTCCAGGTCTTTGATCCACTTTGAGTTGACTCTTGTGCAGGGTGAGAAAGTGGGGTTTATTTCCATTTTCCTGCATATGGTTAGCCAGTTTTGCCAACGCCATTTGTTGAAGAGGCTATCTTTTTTCCAGTGTATATTTTTGGCTCCTTTGTCAAAAATCAATTGACTGTAAGCATGTGGGTCTGTTTCTGAATCTTCTATTCTGCTCCATTGGTCTATATATCTATTTTTGTGCCAATACCATGCTGTTTTTATTACTGTGGATTTGTAGTAGAGTTTGAAGTCAGGTATTGTGATACCCTGCATGGTTCTTATTTGCTAAGAACTACTTTGGCTATCCTGGGCTTTTTGTTGTTCCAAATGAATTTAAGGACTGATTTTTCTATGTCTGTGAGGAGTGACCTTGGTAATTTCATGGGTATTGCATTGAATCTGTAGATCCCTTTTGGGAGGATGGCCATTTTGATGATATTTATTCTGCCTATCCAAGAGCATGGAAGATCTTTCCATCTTCTAAGGTCTTCATCGATTTCTTTTTTCAACTTTTTATAGTTTTCCTTATAGAGGTCTTCTACCTCTTTGGTCAGTTTTATTCCTAAGTATTTTATTTTTCAGGGTGCTATTGTGAGTGGAATTGTTTTCTGAATTTCTTTCTCAGTGGATTTATGGTTGGTATACAGGAAAGCTTCTGATTTTTTAAGATTGATTTTGTATCCAGATACTTTGCTGAATTTGTTGATCAGTTCTATAAGTTGTTTGGCTGAGTTTGTTGGGTCTTCTAAATATAGTATCATGTCATCTGCAAAAAGTTTTAGTTCTTCTTTCCCTCTTTTTACCCCTTTGATTTCCTTCTCTTGCCTTATTGCTCTGGCTAGAGTCTCAAGTACTATATTGAACAGAAGTGGTGATAATGGGCATCTTTGCCTTGTTCCTGTTTTTAGTGGGAACTCTTGCAGTTTTTCTCCATTTAATATGATATTGGCTGTAGGCCTATTGTATATTGCCTTTATGATTTTGAGGTATGTTCCTTCTATCCCGATTCTCTGCATTGCTTTTAGCATGAATGGGTGTTGGATCTTGTCAAATGCTTTTTCAGCATCAATTGAGATGATCATGTGATTTTTGTCTTTGATTCTGCTTATGTGGTGAATTACATGGGTTGTTTTTCGTATGTTGAACCAGCCTTGTATCCCTAAGATGAACCCGACTTGGTCATGGTGTATAATTTTCTTGATGTGGTTTTGAATGCACATTGCTAGTATTTTGTTTAGCAGTTTTGCATCTAAGTTCATCAATGATATAAGCCTATAGTTTTCTTTTCTTGAGTTGTCTTTATTTGGCTGTGGTATTAATGTGATGTTGGCTTCAAAGAATGTGTTTGGGAGGGTCCCATTTCTTTCTATTTCACGGAATAGCTTGAGGAGTATTGGAATTATCTCTTCTATAAATGTTTTATAAAATTCACTTGAAAAACCATCTAGCCCTTTTGTTTGATGGTAAACTCTTTATTGCTGTTTCTCTCTCTTCGATTGTTATTGGTTGGTGTAAGTTTTCTATATCTTCTTGACTCAATTTAGGACGGTTATATGTGTCTAGAAATTTGTCAATTTCTTCTAGATTTTCCATTTTATTGGAGTATAGTTTTTCAAAATAGTTTCTGATGATCCTCTGTATTTTCATACTGTTGGTGGTGATATCCCCTTTTTCATCTCTTATTTTGGTAATTTGGATTGATTCTCTTTCTTTTGGTTAGGTTGGCCAATGGTTTATCTATCTTGTTTATTTTTTCAAGAAGCTAGCTTTTGGTTTTGTTGATCTTCTGTATTGTTTTTTTATTCTCTACTTCATTAATTTCTGCTCTAATTTTCATAATTTCTTGTCTTTTACTAGGTTTGGGGTTAGACTGTTCTTGTTTTTTGAATGCTTTGAGCTTTGTCATTAGGTTATTTATTTGGTGATTTTCTGTTCTTTTTATGTGGGCACTCAGTGCTATAAATTTTCCTCTTAGTACTGCCTTCAATGTGTCCCAGAGGTTTTGATGTTTTCATTGGTTTCTAGGAATTTTTAAATTTCTCCCCTTCTTTTATGACCCAATCCTCATTCAGCAGTGTGGTGTTCAGTCTCCATGTGTTTACATGGCTACTCTGGGGCTCCTTAGAGTTGATTTCTAGTTCCACTCCATTGTGGTCTGAAAAGATGCAGGGAATTATGTTACATTTTTTTAATATGCCAGTGCTCATGTTGTAGCCCAGAATGTGGTCTATTTTGGAGACGGTTCCATGGGCAGCTGAGAAAAATGTGAATTCAGCTGTAGTTGGGTGAAATATTCTGTATGTGTCTAATAGTTCCATTTGGTTTATGGTATTCTTTAGGTCTGAGGTATCTCTACTGACCTTTTGTTTAGAAGATCGGTCTAGTGATGTGAGAGGAGTATTGAAGTCTCCCAGTATTAGTGTACTGGGATCTATTTGTGTCTTTATATCATATGGAGTTTGTTTTATGAAAGTGGCTGCACCTATGTTTGGGGCATAGATGTTGATAATTGTTATTTCCTCTTGCTGGATTGTTCCTTTTACTAGTAAAAAATGACCTGCTTTGTCTCTTCTGATAAGCTTAGGCTTGAAGTCTAATTTATCTGATATCATGGTTGCTACTCCTGCTTGTCTTTGAGTTCCATTGGCATGGATTACTTACTCCAGCCTTTCACCTTTAGTTTGTGGGAGTCTTTGCTTGTAAGGTGTGTTTCTTGCAGGCAGCATATAGATGGATTCTGGGTTTTAATCCATTTTGCCACCTTGTGCCTTTTTATTGGGGAGTTGAGACCATTTATATTCAGTCTGATTATTGAGAGATGATTTTTAATTCCTAACATTTTGAGTTTTGACTTCTGTTTTCAGTGGTGTTTATTCTTCTTCGCTTCCTGGAAATTATTGTTTCTCTGGTTCTGACATTTACTTGTTAGTTCTTTTTTGTAGTTAATCTCTTTGAGTATTTTCTCTAGTGCTGGTTTGGAAGACATAAATTCTTTCAGTTTCTGTTTGTCATGGAAGATTTTTATATCCTGGTCAATTTTGAGAGAGAGTTTTGCTGGGTAGGAGAATCTTGGCTGCAATTTATTTTCTTTCAGAGTTTGGAATATGTTACTCCAGCCCCTCCTGGCTTTCATGACTTGATTTGGGAGGTCTGGAGTGATTCTAATTGGTTTGCCTCTGAATGTCACTTGGCCTTTTACTTGCTGCCTTTAGAATTCTCTCCTTAGCCTCTACATTAGTCAACTTGATTATTATGTGGCGCAGTGAACCTCTTCTTTGGTCTTGTCTGGAGGGAGTTCTGTATGTTTCCTGTACCTGTGTGTTAACTTCTTTTTCTATGTTTGGAAAATTCTCTCATATTACTTCTTTGAAAAGATTGTTTATTCCATAAGTTTCAACTTCTAATCTCTCTTCTATGCCTATTATTCTTAGGTTAGCTCTTTTAAAATTGGCCCAGATCTCATCGATGTCCAATTCATACTGTTGATTTTTTTTTTCTAAACTATGTATTATGGATTCATTTTTGGAATGGTCATCTTCTAAGAGTGATATTCTATTTTCCATGTGGTCTAATCTACTGTTTATAGTTTGTATTGATGCCTTCACTTCAGTTATTGCATCTTTCACTTCCTTTTGGTTCCTTTTCAGGTCGTCAGATTCTTTATTTGTTCCTTTATTTCTTTCCAACTTTCCCTACATTCCGAAAATCCTGTATTGTTTCTGAGACCGATCCTCTGGTCTCAGCCTCCCAAATTCTGGGATTACAAGCGTGCGCCACCATGCCTGGCTATGAATTGTTTTCCATTGTGGTGGATTCTTAAGCATGTTCTCCATGTATGCAGTGAGCTAGTTAGATGTCTTTTGGGATAATTGTTACATGTTTGGCATGGATAGCACACAGGTTGGTGTCTTCACAAATGCCAACCAGAGGAGCCTCTGCAAAGCGCCGATAGTTGTGCTCTAGAAGCACAGAACTATTTTAAAGTCCTGAGTAATTTTTTGCACCAAACCCTGGAAGAAAAGTTTGTGATTGAAAAATTCAGTGGACTTCGGATAACATCTAATTTTGCAAAATGCCATAGTACCAAGCCTGTAACCATGAGGTTTCTTTACACATCCAGTAAAGATCTGTTCTTCTGGCAATCTCTGCCATTCTGGGTTGGTGAGATCTGTTATTGAGGGGTTGTGGCAGCTCATTGTTTCTTTGCTATTTTCCTTTTCATGGTTCCCCTGTTCTTAGATTTATATCTTTGCTGCTCTTGCAGGTTTTCTTGTCCAATCTCTGCAGCGGGGGTTTAGAGGTGTCTGCTGGTATATCCAGGAACAGGTTGTGTTCAGTGGTAAAGGATGGGTGAAAAGTCACAGTGATGAATGCAAGAATAGGGTAAAGTAGAGGGTATGGTCCAGTGTAATAAGAGGTTGAGTGTGTTGAGGTGATATATTGTAAAGATTAGAGATGGTAGATATGTCGGGGGATTCTGGTAGTCAATGTAGAGTTTTAAGTGTGGTATTATGAAATGGTCTTGATATAAGAAAGGGAAAAAAAGGAAAAAGAGAAGAGAAAAAGTATTGAGAAGAAGAATATAGATGGGAGGGAGGGAAGGAAGCTTGTAAAAGGGATAAGGAGGAGAGTCAACAAACTAAGCAAAAAACAAAAACAAAAAACAAAGCAACCAATCATCCAAACAAACATAAATAAATCAAGGTATACAAAACGAAAAGAGTAAAAACAAATAAAACATCACACACACACACACACACACACAAAACCCCAAACCAAAAAACAATGGCAACAACAAGAAACAAAAACAAAACCCTGCTAGTTTGTAAGTTATAGCGCTTAAATTTTTGAGTGCATCTCTGGCATTCTTATTTGCTCTATCAGTGCAGGCAGGGGGTTCCACTGATGCCTCTCCTGCTGCAAGCTTGTGTCTCTGCACTCTCCACAGGGCCTGTCTGCGTCTCTCTCTCTGCCTTTGCTGGTGGCAGGAGTGCAATCTATATGCCAGGCATTTTCCAGGGTGCCTGGAGGTTCCTTATGCCCTGTGTGCACGGGGACCCTCCCGCACTTCTGCTCTAGGCAGTCGCTTGAAGTGCGGGTGATTGAGTCTGCACTTTGTATAGGGGCCCCCGCACCCTGAGGGTGCAATTTAACTTACAGATCCCTGCTGCTCTGGTTCTAGTGAGAGAGGTGATCTGGGGTGTCCCAGGTATTCTTGATCACTGTTGCTCCTGCGGGGATATGCCGCCTGATTAGGGTGTGGAATTCTATAGTCGCTTACTCCACTTTTGGTCGTTAGGTGTGCAGGAGGTTGTTAGAGGTCTTGGTGCTAATAGATGTTGCTCCTGGCGACTGCCAAGATGGCAGCTGGCAAGATGGCGGTCACCGGTTTGCAGTTTACACCGCTGCCGCGCGCTCACGTGTGTGCACCGGCTCCTTTGTTCTCCCTGGGTTCTGTTCAGCTGTTTTTGTTGGTTTATTCACTTTTTTTTTTTTTTCCTGCTTTTCTTTTCTTTCCTTCCGTCAAGAAGCTGTGTTTGCGGCAGTTTTGATTCAGGCTCTGCAGTGCAGTTGTTCACTGCTCCGGCTCTGGCGGGAGAGGTGAGCTGGGGTGGTACCACGGGGGCTTACGCTGGTCGTCTCGTGGGTTCCGGTCGCTGTGGAAGGTGCGGGGATCTGCTGCCCGGTTAGGATGTGGAGTTCTGGGGTCGCTTACTCCACGCCTGGTCGCTGGGCATGCAGCTGGGCGGCCAGCTTAAAGGCTGTCGTGGCCTTGGCTCCGAGGCTTGGGGCTGCCGCCACACGGTCAGGCTTTCTGGGGTCTCTCTCTAGGCGGCTTTCTGGGGTCTCTTTAGTTGTAGTTCAAATTTCATTGTTTTGTTCACTTTTTTGTCACCTTTTTTTCCTCCGTCAAGAAGCTGCTTTTATGGCAGATTTGATTCGAGCTCACAGCGCCTGAGGAGAGGTGTCACTCAGACACCATCTTGGGCTCCTCCTAGATTCACCTAATAACCTCTTAAAGTTCCCACCTCTCAATATTGCTGCATTTGGGACTAAATTTTCAATATAAGAATTTTGGGGGTGTGGGGAGCACATTCAAATCATAGCATTTTCTTAGTATTTCATTGAGAGGTTTTTTTTTTTTTATCTGTATTCATCAGAGATATTGGCCTGTACTTTTCTTTCCTTATAGCATCTTTGTCTATTTTTGGTATCTGACAAATGATGGTATTATAAAATGAGTTGGGAAATATTCCCTTTTAAATTTTGTTTTGGAAGAGTTTGAAAAAGAATAGGTACCATCTCTCCTTTAAATGTTTGGTAGAATTCAACAGTGAAGCCATCAGGTCTGGGGCTTTTCTTTGAGGGGAGACTTTAAAGACTTAAATGATTCAATCTTCTTCCAGAATATAAATATGCTCAGATTTTCTGTTTCTTCATAATTTAGCCCTGGCAGGTTATATGTGTTTAGCAATTTATCCATCTCATCTAAATTACTCAATTTGTGGGAACACAGTTGTTCATGAGTTTCTTATGATACCTTGTGTCTCACTGATATCAGTAGTAATGTCTCCCTTTAATTTTTGATTTTGTCCTTTCTCTCTCTTATAGTCTAGCTTAAGATTTCCTGATTTTTTAAAAAATGTAGTTTTATTGATATTTTGTATTTTTTCATCTCCCTTTCATTTATTTATTCTCTGATCTTTATTATTTCCTTTTTTTCCCCACAAACTGGGCTTATATTGTTCTTCTTTTTATAGTTCCTGGATGTAATGTTAGATTGTTTATTTGGAATCTTTCCTCTTTTTTGATGTAGGCATTTATTGCTCTAACAATTTCTGTCTTAGAACTGCTTTTGCTGTTTCCCATAAGTTTTGGTATGTTGTGTTTCCACATTTGTTTCAAGATATTTTTAAATTTCCCTTTTAATCTCTTCTTTTACCCGCTGATTGGTCAGGAGCCTGTTTTTTAATTTCCACATATTTGTGACTCTTCGGAAATCCTATTAATGACTAATAGTTTCATACCATTGTGGTTAGAAAAATATACCCGATATAATTTCAATCTTCTTAAATTTAAAACTTGCTTTGTGGCCTAGCATATGATGTATCATGAGGAATGGGCCATGTATACTTGAGAAGAATGTGCATGCTGCTGCTGTTACTGGAATGTTCTTTTAGGTGCGTTTGGTCTGAAGTGTAGTGTAAGTCTGATATTTCCTTATTGATTTTATGACTGTCCATTGTTGAAAGTGGGGTATGGCTATATTGTAGTCTATCTCTTCAGATCTATTAATA
>PVLC010038801.1:0-14571 GCA_004027655.1 Graphiurus murinus
AAATAAATAAATAAATAAATAAATAAATAAATAAATAAATAAAAGGCCTAAGGACCCAGCATGTAAAGGTGGGCAGGACCCTCAGTAAGAAACAGCCACCCCAGCATTCTCGGTACTGGCAGCTCATCAGAAAACATGCTCTCAAGTGGTCCAGGAGAAACAGTTTTGCCCTGTACTAGGAACCTTTCTGTTGGTTTGAGGTTGTTTCCAAAAAATATTTTTTTAAGTAATGGGGATGAGGGAAGTTATTTAAGTAACAAGGGTCAGTGGGGACCTCAGTGAGGAGGGAAGATTGAAGGGGGGCTTTGGGTGGAGGGGGGAGGGTACTCAGGTCTCTCCTGCCAGGCAGGACACACCACGCACTCCTCTCCCAGGACAGTACCGGCAACACACAGGCCTCAGCTTCACCCAGTTTCCTTCTGGGATGACTGTCTCTACCTCAAAGCTCCTGAGAAGGCAAGCACCAGGCCCCATGCAGGCCCCATGAACCCTGCCTCCCTGGGCTCCCCGTAGGGAGCACAAGTGGAGTTCCAGGCTGGAGCCATCCCCCCCAGCTGGAGCCTGTCCCAGGCCTGGGGGTGCACAGCTGCAGCAGGGGTTTCTGTCCCTGGGTTTGGGGGTCCAAGGCAGTGCTGGAGCCCCTCCCCGTTGAAACAGCTTTTGGCAGGAAACACAAATAGGACGGAGGGGGAAATAAGGGCAAGACTTGTTCTTTTTCTTTCCTCTTTTTTTTTTTTTTTTAATCTAGAATCCAGAGAGAAGTAGAATGAAGACTTGCTGAGTGGAGCAGACAGACCTGCTTTTGCTGAGTTTAGGTGAAAATGAGAGAAGAGAGAGGTGGGGGCAGGGGAGTAGGCAATTCTATAGCTTTGCACATTTCTCTCATTATTTCACTTCTAAATCAGCCTTGCTGGTACTTTCTCTATTCAATAAAAGCCAAATGCAAGCCATGTCCCTTAATCTCTCCAACAGCAGCTCACTGCTGAGAAAATAATACAGATGTAACTTCCAGCATCATACACTCTCCTTTCCATTTATATGCAAATAGTGACCTTTCACCCAGGCTGTCTCAAAGAAGTATTTTCTTAAAAATGCAAATAGCATGTTGCAGGCAGTTAATGTGGCTGAGTCTTTCTTATATTATTATCATTATTTCTTTTAACCTTACCAATGCTGCAAAAACAACAGCTAAACTGCTTGGCAGTAATAATGACTTTCCAAACCAAATCACAGGACGAGCTCTCCAGGCGGCCTGTCAGCCAAGGCTGCCAGCAGGGGCGGAGGTGTCCATCCCCGAGCAGCAGTGGGAGGACAGCTTGTGTCACAGGCCCAGGGCTGGCTCAGCTGAGCCCAGCCAGGCGCCCAGACCAGGAGGACCAAGCAAACCTACTCCATGCAGATGTAGATAGGACTTCTCTTCTGGGGCAAGAACATCCTCAGCCCCAAGTAGAATTCAATACTCAGCCATTCATCCATTCAGCTGCCTGGCACCACCCCAGAACATTCTCAGAGCCCTGAGGGGCAGCACCCGCACCCCACCCCAGTACAAAGAGCCAGAAGGACTGGTTCCAGAAATGGGACAGTAGGAAAGGTGCTGAAGGAGAAGCCAGAGAGGAAGAGATCAACACATGCCTGGAGCAGAGGCGCCTGGGGGCTCCCTCCCAGCTCTGACCCACCCATGGCCAGGCCAGGTCACAGGAGGCTAGACCCAGGGAAGACACCCGCTCTATCAGCAGCACCGCCTGCTGCTCCCGTCAGGAAAGCAAGTGTTTGGATGGCGAGGCTGACCATCAGCCCTGCCTCAACCAGAGAGAGCTTTTCAGACCAGGAACAACAGGACTTGGGCTGTGGAATTCTGGGGGGTGGCATAGGCCTGTCCTCTGCATGCAGGACAGGAGAGGTGGGCTCAACCTTGCGCCAAGAGAGTGGGGCTAGGAACTCCTCAGAGGATAATACATGACCCCCGACCCCAGGACCCAGAGGGCAGCTGGGACTCGGCTCCAGTGTTTCTTACCCCCGAGTGCCAGAAAGTCCCTTAGACCAGAGAGTCCCTAGCCCAGGAAGAGTGGAAGCAGCCAACTTCTTTCTTGAAACCACACCATACTGAGGCCCTTGATGAGCACTAGAAAGAGCTGTGTCAGTGTTCCTGTCAGCTCTGTCCACATCAGCCTCAGAGGAAGAGGGCTCATGACCCCAGACCTGCATATTGAGTAAGGAAAGCCGGCCCTGGAGACTCAATACCCTTGGAGACAATCGTTTCTTAAAACAGCTCCATTTTTCTTCCCCCACTAATTCCAGGACCTCTGCCCAATTCCTGTTTGGATGGCTGCTCCCTTCAGGTGTGACTGCAGCCCAAGCTCTGGGCCCAGAGTGGTCCCTGAGGGGGTGGCTTGGCTCCGTAACAGCCCATTACTGCTTTTCAGTCTTGGAAGTCGGAGGGGGGCTGCTGATTATTCCTGACCTGGATGCACAGTGCTCAGCACACACAGAGCCCACAAACAACAGTTTGGAGAAAATGCAAACACTTCACACATACCAGCGACAGCCTGGCCTCTAAGAGACTAGCCAGGGCATGAGTTCTCAGTATTTAGGTGGGCAGAGAGACAATCCCAGCAGGTCCCAAGGTCATACCCCCTGCAAAGACACACAAGCCCCCAAGCTCAAAGGCTCTAACTCTCCCATCTAAGCTGGTTTAGGTTCCTACAGGCATGGGGAGTACAGGCTGCCAGCTAAGCACAAGGCCAGAACCCACAGCATAAAAGAACCCCATACCAAGCGGCAGGTTTCTACATGTGTGACTTGCAGCCAAACAAGAGAAGCCCTTCATCCATGTAGACAGGGCACACAGGGAAGAGGGCTGGGCCCAGACCCTTCAGGTGGCTTTCTAGGGGGTTCAAAGCCCTGCTTGACCCAACTCGAATAACACATCTGCCCTTCTTTTTCCTCCAGACAGATGCACCTAGGAAGTGGACAGATGAAAGAAACAGCAAGCTTTCACTCCTCACATTTCTTCAAGATTGGGAAAAGCATTTGTCTCTGTGTGTCATGGGGAGGGGACGCCTCCTCCCTAACCTGCTTGATGTAGTGATGAGACCCTGAAAGACCACAGTGCCGGGCTGAAACAGATAGAGGTAGGTGTGGCTTCCACGAAAATAAAATGAGGTACCTCAAAAATCTAGATAATCTAACCAAAAAAACAAAAACAGACCACTAAAAGAATAACAGTAAGAGGGACCCTTTGGTGCAGATCCAGAGTCTGTTCTTTATCTGGGTAGATAGGTAGGGCCCAAATGGCCAGAAGGCAGGGCCCAGCCTCAAGGAGCAGATGCTGGGAACCAGCGGAGCATGCAAGCTTTTCTTCCCACCGAAATCCCTCCTACTTCGACGTCATACTCTAGTCCTTCACTGGCTACATCCAACCCAGCTTTGAGAACTCCAGCACCTTGTTGACAGAGGAGCTGGGCAGGCACTGCCTCCGAGGCCAGGCAGGCCCCAGGCAGGGGAGCTGGTAGGCTCCCCCGGAGCAAAGCAGCGACACCCATGTCTGCAATGGGATAGCACAGTTGCTCAGAGAGGCCTTTCAAAGACGAGACTTGTGAGAGTAACAGGCAGTAATCCAAGGAAGCAAAAATCCAAGTATAGGAGATGATAGGAGTCAGGGACCTTGTCCAGGAATCTGGGGGAAAGCCTGGTTTAGGACAGAGAAATAGTTTGAGGGGAAGGCCAGGGCAGTCCAAGCACATCTTCTGGGATGCAAGAAAAAGCCAAGGCAGGTGGCTAGGGCCAGGCTGTGGTCTGAGGGTGCCTTCTGGGGCTGAAAGCATAGAGGGAAGACTGGGTAGGCTGCATGGCCCTGCGAGGAGGGCTCTCCTGGAAGCATCCCAAGCCCAGCTACAGGCACCATTGGCCTGGGACCAGAGCCTCACACAGACACAATGGCTAATAAAAGTGTCCTGTAGCTGGGTGTGGTGGTGCACGCCTGTAAACCCAGTTCTTGGGAGGCTGAGACAAAAGGATTACAGGTTTGAGGATAGCCTCAGCAACATAGCAAGACTCTCAATAATCTAGCAAGACACTGTTTCAAGAAACAAATAATTTAAATTTTAAAAAGGGGGCTGTGGAGCCGGGCGTGGTGGCGCACGCTTGTAATCCCAGCATTCGGGAGGCTGAGACCAGAGGATCCGGGTTCGCAGCCAGCCTCAGCTACCTAGTGAGGCACTCCTCAACTTAGTGAGACTCGGTTTCAAAATAAAGAATAAAAAATAGGGCTGGGGGTGTAGCTCGGAGGTAGAATGCCCCTGAGTGCCCTAGTACCGCAAAAAATAAATAAAAAATAAAAATAAAAAGGGGGCTGTGGGTATAGCTCAGAGGTAGAATGCCCCTAGGTTCAAGGTTCAGTCTCCAGTACCTCCCACACACACACACACACACACAAAAGCATCCTGTGCCTCTTTGCTCCTCACGACCTTGGCCATAGTTTCTGTCCCACTTTATAGACAATGGCCCCGTCTTGATGGAAATAATATTGAATAGCACAAGCCTGCCCAAATTCCAAAGGCCCTGCTTTTTCTTAAACAAAACTTTAGTCAGGGTAAAGTGTATGAAAAATTTGCACAGCTCCACATGAAACTGTTGATCCATAAACCAATTGTTTAGTTAGCAGTTAGGGAACTGAGCAGGCAGTTTTAAACCACCCTAGCTGGGGTCCCCAGGACGGTGGGTGCCCTGAGAAACCCAGAACTGAGAAGGTCCTCATCCTCATGCACTTGATCGCAGAGAAGCTCCAAGTCCAGTGAGGAAGAGGTGGAACCTTCATGCAGGAGTCGCAGGGCTGCCAACCAAAGGCAATTGCTGGCACCGTTTTATTTTCAGAATTCTACAAACCTATAGATGAAAAGTCCCAAGTGCTTAGGCAGGTCAGGTCAGCAGGATACACAGAAGTCAAGGATGTACCTCAGGGCCTTAGAGCTAAGGGCCACTCAGCTTGGGGCCACAAAGAGACCTGAGGCCTGGTTGGTTTGAGGTCTGGGACTGGGGCTTCTACAGTAGGCCCTGAGGACAGCTCCCCCACCCCCTGCCCCAGTTGAGAGAATTTGGGCCCTTCCTCCCTGCAGAAGCAGGTCAGCCTCCTGAAGCTCTGCTCCTGTGGGTCCTGGGACTTCAGGCTCAGGTAAGAGGAGCCCAGCCCCGCCCCCACCCCACTCCCCTAATGTAAACAGGAGAGGAGCCAGATGGCTTCTGCCTGAGCCCTCAAACCAGTGCTGACCACAACACTGAACCAGATTGAGGGGTGAACCCAGGCAGGAGGGCAAGGGAGGCTGGGCGAGCCAGCTGCCGGCTGCTCCAGCTGTGTGGTGCCTCCACGTCTCCTTCCCACATCTGGGTGGCAAATGCTCATTCCCACCTTGCCCAGCCACTCTGCAACATAGACATAAGCTGACCTCCACCATGCACACCAGACTTCCATGGGCTGTTCCATTTGCTCCTCCCCATATAGACCACACTCTCAGGCCACTGTCTTCATAAACTCAAGGCATAGCAGACATATCCAAACAATTGCAAACAACCCCTGAACAAACCAACACCCAGCAGTTGGTGGAGCATGAAGCCACACTCCCAAAGGCAGGGCTTCTGGGGCTGCTGATAGATGCTCCCAGTCATAGATCAAGGGGTGGACATAGGCCTTGGACACCCACCACTGCCTGGCAACCTCTCCCTTCCAAGGGTGGGACTAATCCCAGTCAAGGCGGGTGTACCCAGCAGAGCCAGATTAAAATGTCCTCAAGCTACTTACATTCTTTCGGATTAAAATAACATTGCATTTTTTAAGTGCAAATTTTAAAAAAATGAGAAAAGGATGAAGTAGTGGATGAAACTGGTCTTCTCACAAAAAAAAAAAAAAGCAAACAAGCTCCTATCAGCATTAGTGGAAGGGAGAAAGGACTCCAAACTGTATCAGGTGGTACTGGAGCCACGGAAGATGAAAGGGAAGGCATCTTCAAACTGTGCTTCCACTTGCAAGTATTTATTAATCTATTCTCTCTGAAGCAGACTCAGCAGAAGCCTGAGATCAAAAACATTTTAATTCAGGTGAAAATGCCTCTCTCTCACTTTTGTTTTGGGTTTTTTAAGTGACATTTGTGGAGATTCAACATCTATGGAAGACAGAAAGTATGCTGAGAATCTCAAGAGGCCATGAGAGCACCTTCTGGCCAACCCAGCACACACCATGATCTTTGGGTTGCAGAAAGCCTGTGGGTGCAGCACCAGTGGTTGCTGCTCTCTTCCCTTCCGGGAAACGTGGCATTTTTCAATCTGGCTAGCCTTCTAATGATGCTGGCTCCCAAAGACCATTTTCCTGTAAACTCACACCACAAAATTCCCATTAAGATGACATCTATAGACACCTGACTTCTGGTTTATGCAAGTGAAATCACTAGAAGAGCAGAAAGGGGCATCCCTTAGACGAGGGACTGAGGGAAGAAGGAGTCCAGCTTTCCATGAGAGAAAAACCAACAAGAAGGGGCTCAGGTCAGATATCCAGGGTTGGGACTGACAGAGTATCTCCAAGATGCCTGAGTACTGTGTAAGTCTGAATACCCAGCCTGCCTCACAGCTGCCCCTCGGCTCTGCCAACTGGACCAGCTCCCTGCCTCCCCATCCACTCCAGGTCATGCTGACCAAGGTGTTCTTGTTGTTCCTAGGCCCATGCCCAGCTCCAGCCCAAGCAGCAGGATTACACAGCCCTAAGCCAAGCCCCACTCACCCCTCTCCAAAGCAGATGTGCCTTTTGCATCAAGTCCATCCAGAAAGGGCTCATCCCCTCCAGCTACCCACCTCCATCAAGCAGCTGCTGGAGTCCCCCTCACCTGCTGTGTCCAACCAGAGCTGGGCCATGCAAACCAGCATTCCAATGGCTCAGCCATGGCCGGGCTTGGGCAACACCAGGAAAGTGGTCAGCAAAGCCCTGAGCCGGGAAGGTGGTCAGCCGGTTGTGGGGTGACAGCCTCCTCTACTCCCACACCAGCTGCTTACACACATCTTCACCCATGTCATCATCTGCACATTCAGTGAACCTATCCAGAAGAGGACTAGGGGCCCAGAGAGAAAGGAGCCCACCACAGGAAGGGAATCGGCCAAATTCCAGCCATATCTCAGCTAACCTAGAACTGTCATGGTGCAAGTCAGTAGCCTGAAGCAGCCCAACACACACCCCAGGCCATCACACCCTCTCCAGCGCCTCCTGACCTCTCTGGACACTCACAGGCTTTCAAGTAGAGACTGCCACAGCCTGAAGGCCAAAACGGTCGCACTCTTTGAGTGGCCAGAGCCTTGGCTCAAAACACTCAAGGCTGTTTCGAAGCCCATGAGCAATGCCTCAAGTTACACTTTACACAGAAGTAGTTTCTCTTCCTAGGGGAGATCTGAGAACCACATCTGGCTCCATGGTTCATGGGACTTGGACAGCAGAGTATCTAAGATGGAAAAGCCTCTATATCCAACTCTAAGAGGCGCCTTCTCAGGTCTCAGATCAGCAAACATCCCTGTAAAGTCCAGCACCACCCAGGTTCCTGGGGTGGGGGTGTCAGGCGACCCCATCAGCGCCTTAGTCTCCAGCACTGCCAGAGAGAAGGGTTCATGAAGCAATATCCTTCTCTTTGAAAACAAACTGCCTCTAAGCCTCAACCCAGGCTCCTCTGCACAAGGAACACCACCTGGGGGACCTGGGGGACAGGGCAGGGCTCTGCTTCCATTAGCAGCAGTGTTCAGGCCAGGCAGGAAAGACTGCAATCCCTGCTCTCTACTCTTTTGTTTACTGTTAATTAACAGGGCCATATGGAGGGAGGTGATAATCACAGCCAAAGACCAATAGGAGGGGAGTCCTGGGCATGGAGCCTGGGGCTGAGGAAGCTCCTCTAACCAGTCCCCCCTCTTCAAGCACTTCTGAGGAGCTAGGGCACATCCCCCCAGTGCCAGGTGGGCACTCTCCTCTCTCCAGGTTTGCCCCCAGCACCCTCCTGTCTTTTGTTCCCTGGGCTGCTAGCCTCGGAGAAGTCCCAGGTTTCTCAATGATTTTTTTTTTTAACCACCAGGGAAAAATTCCTCACCCCCTCCCCAAAGGATAATTAAAATCATCACTGTCATTATCATCATTGATGCCCCAAACCAAGTCACACACAGCCACTAACCCACACCTCTCAGACGTTTTGTTTCAGAAATTAAACAGAGAGAGAGAGAGAGAGAGAGAGAGAGAGAGAGAGAGAGAGAGAGAGAGAAAGAAAGAAAGAAGGAAAGAAAGAAAGAAAGAAACTAAACACCCAACTTTACTAGCCAGTGATATCTACTGATTTAGAGGTGAGGCCGAGAGGCATTTCAGTGACTCAGAAGTCAGTGAGCTCCCACAGCACACACCACCCCACACTGTTTATTTTCCTGGTTTATAAAGAAGAACCAAACTCCACGAACAAAACTGAGTCCCAGCCCCAGTTGTGCTTTCCTGCCTGCAAAGGCACCTTCCTAGTTTTAAATATGCAAATCCAGTTCTACTGACACCACAAACAACCACACTCCCAAACCACAACCACACCACAAGAAGGAGGCAAGAACTGGCAAGACTTAGTTGAAGAACAGGCAACATAAGTACATCAATCCCACAACACACGCACCGGGTATTGCTCCTGAAGTTGGGAAGTACATGGCACGCAAAGAAAAACCACCCTGCCAGCCTCTCTGCCTGGTGCGTTGGATGGGGTCCTACCTGAGATGCTCGAGCTCCAAGTACCCACTTCAGAGACATCTTCTGCCTAAGGAACCGGCATCCTCCCGGAGCACGGAGCTGCTGAGTCCCAAGACCCAGACATATCCGTGTTTCTCTTCCAGAAATGCACATGAAGTTTTCCGCCTTGATCCACCAAGCCCCCTCCCCTAATGTCTTCTCTGTCTGACGCGCATACCCACGAGAATCTGGGCATCAAAAGAGGAGGGACAGAGAAAGAGGAAGAACACAGAGCCCAGGCAGACCGGGAGAAGAAAGCCTCTCCTTCAGTTTAAAAAGCCATCCCCCGACCTGCTCTTCCTGCAAAGAGAGCTTCCTTCTTAGAAATCAACTCTGCTGGCGCCCTCCCCCGTCTCTGTCCAAGGGGAAAAGCCAGCACTGGGTATCTGCCTTTGTCAGCGAAAGAACATAACATTGACTTACCTTTCCCCACAGCTATTGTCTGTCCTCTTTCAAAATGACATCACGGAAAGCAATCATGAAATTTACATGGGGGGGTGCAGAGTGGACTGGGGGAGGGGAAGGCAGCTGCCTCCCTCTCGGCGGTCACATGTGGGGAAGCCTGTGTGCGGGTTTCAATTAAATATCTTCTCCCCTCAGTGTGCGAACTCCTAAGCCAGCTAAAGGCGACGTCTCATTTCCTTAATGACCGCTCTCATTAGCAGCGGTGGCACGGGCTGGCGGAGGAGCCTCCTTTGTAAATACGCTACCCATGAACCCTTGGGGCTCCAATATATCTGTTTACTCTCTGAGGTGAAATAAATTTACAGTATAGCATCAGAAAGATGGATCTGCCGAATTGGGGGCGAAAGGTGCCCCAGGCCAGTCAAGCCCCTGTCCACTTCCTCAAGCCTCACCAATAGAAAGTGCCTACAACTTTCCACACTGATCTATAATCAATATGCAGCATCATTGTTTTTTTTTTTTAATGCAAAATACACAAAAGGGCAGAGAGCATTACAACCACCATGTTCACCCCCCTCTGCTTTCTCTGCCAGTGGTTCAGTCCAATAATTCCTAATAGCAGCGACCGGAATGACAGATGCCCTGGGTTAGCATGGCTCCAGAGAAAGTGCTTTACAATATTTATTGGTGGTTAAGAATATGACCTCCCATCATAAAGAACGGGCTGCAGAATTTATTACTCAAACGAACCAGGAGTATTACATATGGGCTCATCTGCATATTCAAGTACCAGGAATTTAAATGGACATGTATATATATATATTTCTTGACTGCATAAGAGATACCTAATGTCACAGACCAAAAAGAAACAGCAGCAAAAGACATTTTTTTTCTGTTGTCATACTTTCCCTTTTTGTTTTGTTTTGTTTTGTTTTTTTAAGTAATAAAACCCTCTCAAAGATAACTTGGAAATTGCTGAGCAATGGTATCTTACCTCTAAAAACATTAAATTCATCCCAACCAGAGGGAAGCATGCTGCCCAAGTTTTCTGTCCTTTCTCTGAGTCTTTTCCAAACTGTCTGCAATGAGCTATCCAACAAGAGCATCAAAAGAAGCCTCCATAACACATGCCACAGGGGACCCAGCACTGCAACCTGCCCATTGACCTCCTCAGCTGCCAGTCCCTGGTCCTTTCCACATTTAAGGGTGAACACAGGAATTTCTACCAGGGTGTTCTTGTTTGCTCCCCAAATCTCCTCCTCACAACGACAAGTCAGAATCAGAATGTTAGAAACTATACTGGGAAACAGAATTCAGACCCCTGCAAAGACCAAAACACCACAATCAGCTGGAAACCCAACAGCACCCATAGCTCAGAAGCTCATGCAGAGATTTCAACAGACAACAAATATTGTTCCTTGGCAAATCATGCAGGAACATGATGCCCTGCTTGATGAGCACTGAAGGGCTCAGGCCACCAAAACTGAGAATGAGACAGAGCTAGAAAATCTAGCTTTTTCAGAGAGAATGACTTGTGAAAATCTTGGCTGATATTAAGCCTCTGTTCTACCAGCAACTATGGTTAGCATGAAGTTTGTGTTCACATATCACATATAAACCAAGGAGCTTCATCCCAAAAGCAAGTATGTTAGATTCTTATACACACACACACACACACACACACACACACACACACACCATTTCAACAAATAAAATACAAAAGGTATGCAGGACAGATTGGGCAAACAGGAATACACGCAAACCCGCAGCCATCAAACTGAGGATGAAATATTAATTAGCCAAATGAGGACAGTTTGAGGCTCCCACAATGACTGCCTACCATTTTTCTATTCTTCATGAACTCATATCCATTAGCAAAAAAGGACACATTCAGGCAAGAGCACTCCTGAAAAGCTATGTCTATCTCCTCTGGACATGCTGTGAGTGCTGGATATTTTACATCCCAAACCTCCAACATTTAGAAATTCTATTAAACTCTTATCGGCAGGCTGCAGGCTCAGGACAGCTCTGGGTGCCATTGTTCCAGGAGAAGGTGGGATCAAAGGGAGGGCCTGCTGCCTCTGCCTTGCTCTTCAGAGGGACCAAGTTTCCGGGAAAACCATTTAATTCAGATACATAATAGTCAGACTCAAGAAACAACGCAAAGCAGAGACCACAATGGGGAAAAACCAATATGTGCAGCAAAAGGGCCTCATGAAGTGTCATTGTGTCTTAAGGAAGTAGAAATTGCATTTGCACAAACCTCAGTCTGTCAGCATTTCACAGCCCCTTTGAGTAACCATGGGCTTCTGGAGGTATAGCTCTGGTGGTCAGGATTGGGGCCCCAGGTCAGAATACTGGGGATCCTGGGAGGAGCACTTAGAATGCTCTTGTAAACTTCATATCAGTGCCTGTCAGCAGAACCTAGGGCCCACTGGGAGGTTGGGGTTGTAGGAGCATTTTCAGAAGATGGGTTTTGATGACTAAAGGTTCGAAATCTTTAGCTGACAGCATCAAGGGAACAAAGGAGTCTGGGGAAGGAGCGGGGCAGAGGAGTTGGGCGGCAAGTTTCTCAAGTCCAGCCACCTCCCTTCATCGCTGCGAAGGAGTGAGCAGGCGCCGAGGTTTAATCAGCACTTTGGACAGCGCTCTCCCCAGCCTTGCCTTTGTTCTCGGCTTACGAAGCCTGCGCTCACTCCCCTGGTCCCTCAGTCGCTGAACTCCGGACTGGGAGAGGCAGTTCCAAACCCAAGGCTCCCAACCAAGCAGCTACTGCTTGCGACAACAGCAAGGTATCATCTAAAACTTTTTTTCTTACATAGGGTAAAAATTTGTATTTTTTTTAAATCATAAATTTTTTCCATAACAGTATGGACCACAAGCTGTAAAATTTATTTCATTAAAACCTGTGGGGAAATCACTTGTGCCTTTTTAATTTTACATTTGGGAAGATCCACAGGGAAATAACTCCTGTCCAATTGACGGGTCCTCAGACTCCGCATGGGGAGGAAACAGGGACATTTGCAAAACCAAACTTGCCACTACGGCCTAAGAAAATGCTTTGTGTGAGCTGGGGTGGGGTAGGGGGGGGGAGAGCAGGCTTAATGATTGCTTAGCTGGTAAGATCATCTCAAATAAGGTGTAATTACTTGTGCAAATCTGCACACAGACATTCCAAGTGTCAGTTCATTTGCTTCATAAAAACTCTTTCAAGTAATTTTGGTCTAAACTTTCTGCATCTGTAATTGGCACCACCTTCTCCGGTGGCCAGCTGGGGTGAGGTTTTCTTGTTTCCTTCTGAAAGCTTCCCTGCAGATGGGCGCCTGCCTTAAAGCTGCCGGCGACAATTAGGGCGTTGTGTGCGGAGCCGAGATGGTCAGCATTAATATTGTATAGAACAGCTGAGGGCTGGGGGCGCTGCCCCAGGCAGGCCCTGGCAGATGGAGCAAACAAAACCAGAGCCACTTTCCCCGTACTCCGGGCTGACTTTGTGTGCCTGTCTCACACTCGCAAGCATTTGGCATCCTGCAAGTGTGAGGAAGGCCAATGGCGGCAGCCCCACCAAGATCCCGCGGCCACGAGAAGTAGGGGGTGACATCGCCCCACACTCGGCACTCACACACTCTCTTCCACCAGCTCCTCACAGATGCAGCTGGCTGGAACACCTATGCCCACACACTTGGCCCACTGGCAGACCTGAAGGACAACTAAATTAACAGGGGGCTGCAGCCCACCTCCTCCCCACCCCCCAGACTTCCACAGGACAGAGTGGCCATCAGCACTTCTGCAGCCTGGGATAGGGATCGCTGGAGGGAAGCATAGGGTTCCAGGGGGCTGGCTAGCATTCAGGAGGGAGCATGTGTCTGTCACTTCCTCAGCTGCCCAGAAAAGAGCATTGAGCACTGCCGGGCATCCTGACAGAAACCGTGAACAGGCTGGGGGAGGGGTGCGCAGGGTGGGGGTGGGGTGGGGAGGTGGTACGCACCCAGGAAGCTCCCACAGAGCGCCATCCTGGCCAGGCAGGCGACTCTCCTCTCTAGGACCTGGACACACTTCATGCTGGAAAAAGTTGCTGCACAAACTTCTGTGTCCCAGAGCCCTGGGAGCCCCCCTGCCACAGCCAGCCAATCACGGCAGGGAGAAGATAATCACAAATTGATGCCCTGCTGCCTGCCAATGAGGCTCCCTTCCCCACACAATGGGCCTGAGGCCCAGACAATGGGCCCCGCCTGCAGGGCCAGGGGAGGGGAGTGGGGCAGCAGAGATGCAACGACCCCTCCCCACACTGAAGGACCAACTGTGAGGGAGGGGAGGGGGGACAATCCACCAAGTCCAACCAAGCCTGGTGGGGACGAGGGTGAGCCAAGAGCCTGACCTCCCACACCCGTGAAGATTGTCCCAGGCAGAAGCTGGGTAGTAAGCGGGGATCAGACGCCTCAGGAGGGTGGATCCTGCAGGGAGGCGGACAGAGGGAGCCTGGGCTTCCAGAAGCTCCACCCATCAGGGGCGGGAACCCCTTTCTGGGCTGTGTCCTTTGCCTTACTCGATGTTCAGGACACTGCTGGCCATTGAGGGCATACTGAGGACGCCACTGCCCTTGACAGCAGGAGAACCGGGGCCTCTCTCCCTCAGCTTACAGCCGGGTCTGGTCACTTCCACTGGGACAGCACAGGTGATGGAGAGGAGGAACTTGGGGAAGTTCTGGGGGGTCTGGTGGACAGAGCCCTGGCCCACCTTCTCAGCTGTAGGACATCCCCACAGTCAGTAAGGGAAGATGGGGGCAGCGAAGAGTCAGAGGTTGTTGAAGCGAAAGTGAGCACTGGGTGGACCTGAGAAGGGAGAGAGCTAAGGCATGAGCAAGGCTGCTGGGTCTGGGTGTGGTGCGGCCAGAAGAGAGTACATGGGACCAGGGCTCGTCTGAGCCACAGAGCAGGTCAGGAGGCAGAGGGGACCCATGGCTCTGTGTGGGTGCTAGTTGCCAGCTGGTAGGGGCTGTGGCTCCAGGCGTGAGGCCCCAGGCAGAGCCGGCGCTGCACACAAAGGGGAGCACTTGCGTCCAGGGAGCAGTGAGGACGGAGAGCTGGGACCATGAAGGTGCTGGAGAGAAAGGGCTGGAGAGGAAATACAGGCAGGAGGGGAAGTGGAGGCAGGAGGGAACAGGAAGAGCAGCTACAGAAGGTACTGGTAGAAAATGTGTCCCTTGCTTTTTATGTCTATTTTTCTAATATGTGATGGCACATACACTTGTGCAAAGGAAACTTGGTTGGTTACCATTTTTTCTGTGACTCAGTTTCCTCATTAGACTGCTTCTCTTTGGGTGGTAAGACCCTCTCACACTCCGCTCTGCCTTGGAGACACCCCCTGCCTATGCTCCCCCAGCCCCCCAGCAC
>PVLC010038803.1:0-14535 GCA_004027655.1 Graphiurus murinus
TCCGAGCTATACCCCCAGCCCTATTTTTTATTCTTTATTTTGAAACCGAGTCTCACTAAGTTGCGGAGTGCCTCACTAGGTAGCTGAGGCTGGCCGCGAACCCGGATCCTCCGGTCTCAGCCTCCCGAATGCTGGGATTACAAGCGTGCGCCACCACGCCCGGCTCGAGATTGCACTTTTTCACATGCCATGTGATGTCTCTGTTTCTACATCTTGGCATCTCTGTAGCTAATTCCCTTGCCTGGCCACTGGCTCCCTTCTCCCCACCCCACCCACTATGGCTCCCCGTTACCTGCCACCCACCATTCCGGCTGGGTGTCTCTTCCTTCAGTTTAGTGTTTCCCATGAAACTAAACCCTGTTAATGTGCTTGATTCTCCAACATGTCAAGGGCATTTTGATTTTGATTTTTTCTTAGGACATATGCTTGCCATTCTACTTAATCTGGCATCATTGGCAAGTTAATGAGCATCTCATTCACATTATTACTAAGATTCAATATTATTACTTGAGAAACTTTGGAAAAAGAAAGAGAACTGGCATAAGAGTAAATTGTTCGAGATTGTAGGAGACAGAGTATTGGTTGCAGAAGATTCCCCCCCACAACCAGATATTGCAAGGAGTTAGAAGAAAAGCAGTGAGATAAAATTAAGGAAAGGCAAATAATAGACCCTGCAGAAAAGTCAGGAGTACAAGAGAGAACAAAAAGGAAGCATAAATATAAAGATGTAAACGGGCTATATTTTGGTGATATCAAAATGCAGAAACTGATATTGAATATGTGAGGTTAGAATGAATTTGTTTAATTTGAAACATGTTGTTTCATTCAAAAACACAGCAAAGAGGCTGCTTAGTGCTGGACGTCAATTAATATTCTTCCAAAGGACTGGCAGGAAGCCACGGTGGACGTCTAGTCAGAGACAGTGTGTCACACTACTGTTGACTGTAAAATTAATTACCATTTCTAAAGAAGAACTCTGTGATGCATATTCTTCCAGGCATACTATATTGCTCTCTTGGCATTAAAGGTTATAAATAATTATTTTTTTAAGTTAGAGAAATCTTTTTAGAAATTGCAAGCAAAAATATTAAAAATCCCAATAATAATGACAAAAAGAATACTGTGTTTGGTGGGACAAGTCGACATTGCGAAGACAGGACTGAATATTAAGAAGTGTCACCTACCTAAAGTAAGTGTTAGACATTCGCATGATGGCATCAGCTGCTATCTAATGCATCTGGAGCTGCCCTGTCACTAAGGCATTGCTAACCAAGGCAGAGACACAGACAAAGCCGCTTCATCATTAATGTCAGTAAAAGGATCTGGAGGAAAAAGAAAGAGTCTCCGGAGACCTTGTCTGGACTTCTTGGAGCCTGGACAGCAGTCCTTTCCAACACCAGTGTTTTCCACCCTTCTAGAGGCTGCAACAAAAGGAAAAGGGAAGGCACTGACTTGAGTTGTCATTAAGTTCAAAGAGGTGAGAATAGTCAACCAGGACAGACCTTTATAGTCAGAGATATTAATGGGGAGTTCTTTTTTATGGCTTTTTGAAAATATCACATTTATGAACAGTGCTAAATTATCCTGGGTTATTGTTTGGCATATGTTGACCGGTCAGTTTTAAGCTGGTAAAATTAAAATCTATTCTGTCTTTGTGAATAGGCTAGGAAAGTAGAAAATTTCTTCCTCAGGGTTGTAGCATATAGATTTAAAATAGCACTATCAATCTAGGGAAATATAGCTCTGGCTCTTAGTTGAATACAGGCTGGTTCAAGGATCATATTCAATGAGAAGTTATTAATGTTTCAGAGGCAACCTAAAAGGACACATCAAATGATGTTCTACAGGGGTCTGTCGAGGGTGGTAATATTTAACATTTTATCAGTGACTTGGAAGATAAAATATGGAATACGCTCATAAAGTTTCATGGAGGACTCTAAGTTGGGAGAGATAACAAGAACCTTGGAAGATCTACTTATAATTCAAGATGACCTTGAGAAGTCAGGAGAGGAGTCATTAAGATCAGGTTTACGTCCATTGGCTAGCTGAAGTGAGGTTTGAATGACTGGCCAAATGAGAAAAGGAGGGGTGTAAGTAGACAAATGTGAAATGCACTAAATGCAAGCAATTTAGTAAATGCAAGTTATATCAGAAAGAAGCACATATGAGACTGGACTATCATACAATACACACAGTACACAGGATTATGACATAGTTTGACAGCCTGTGATTTAATTTAAGATCACTGAAGACTAGCCAATAAATGCAAAAGCTGAAGAGCAATAAGAGAAAAAGTGGAATGCCTTACAGTTTACCAGGATGGGGAATTGAGACCAAAGGGTGCTCTACAGTTCACTGTTAATATCTCTTTGTTAAAATACATTGTTTACTTCAGGTATAGTTCATATTTCTTTCTCCCAATTGCTTTCTTTCTGATGATTCCTCTGGTTTCTTTTTATTCAAAACTTATCTGTTTATAGTTTATGCTACTTGGGGTTTGCTGACTTACATGTAACTTTGTTGTAGAATGCCTCCTATAGTTGTTCAAATGACTCAGCAACCTAATACCAATTGGCTGCTGTCAGGGTTGATGTTAGATTGGTCAATGCAAAAAGGTAGTAGTATTGGGGCTATGATTGAGATTCCTTCTGGGATTTTTAGGGGGGTAGCATTCAATTTGTTATCTTCCTAGCAAAAGACTTGTTTCCAGGCATTTTTCTTACAGCTGCTTCAGAAAAGTGTGTGAAGAAAGAAAGAAAGAGTGAGAAGCTGTGTCTAGATAACAGGCTGCAGGTCTGCCTTGCCGTGAGGAGGGTGCATCAGAGAGAGTAAACATCTTCAAGTTTCAAGTAATGGATTAAAAGCAGTAGCCAAAGAGCCATAAAACCCCAGATGTTGGAGATTCTTAAAGTGTGAGCTTCAAACAATCACAAGAAGACTTGAGATTTTCATTTTTGTTTTTTAATTCCCAATAAAAGAATATATTCCACACTGAATGCTTCTTTATACTAATGCTTCTCAATAGTGGCAACATATTGAAATTGACTGAGCTACTTTAAAAAGTATTGTTGTCAGTGTCCCAAAACCCAGGGATTCTGACTTAAGAGGTGTAGGGTGGTGTCTGTGAATTGAAATTGAAAAGCACAGCCAGGGTTATAAGCCAATCAGCTAAACTGTGTCTAATACCATGTGGCCAGAGCCAGTAACAGTAAATTATTGGCAGCAATATTTCTGTACATCTTAAGGTATTTCTGACCTTGCCTTATGGCTCTTGCTGTCTTCCTCTTAACTTTTAACATTTTTTTTTTGTTTGTTTCCACGTACACTGCCCATTTTCATCTGAGTCTAACAGTACATTTTGCTTCTCTCATTTTCACCTAAGGCCCTTCTCATTTTATTCAGCTCTCAAAACTCTAGCTTGCTTGTCTCTGGAGACCAGAGGGTAGTAACATTCCAACACAAGACAGTGTGGGATGACTTGGAATGTGGAGCCAATTTACCTATATGAACCTATTTGAAGTCATCAATGAGTAAATGGAACAGGAAATGAGCAGTATTCCTGTGTAAAACCACAATGGAGATGGAATCCTTAATGTATGTGGGCTAAGGTTTTTACTTCTTAATTAACACCAAGGAAACACTCTATGTTATTTGTGGTTTTTAAAATGTGCATAGCCATGCTACATAAATCCTCAAGCCAAATATGTAGTGTTTATTTTATTATATTTTATTGGTCATTATTAACCAGTCTATTTAAAAATCAAGTATTAGAGTCAGATGTGGTGGCTTAAGCTTGTAATCCTAGTACTTGGCAGGCCGAGACAAGAGGATCACAGATTCATGGACAGCCTCAGCAACATAGTGAGACCCTCCACAAAGCAGTGAGACTCTGTTTAATAAAAAAATAGGACAAAAGGTAGAAACCTCCTGGATTCAACCCTAGTATTAAAAAATAATAATAACAAAACAAGTATCCTGGTAAATAGCCTTTCACATTTCATTTTTGTGGATCAGGGGGGCTCACATGATAACTTCAAACTGGAGCGTAATGTTGCAGCGCAGGATGAGCTTGCATTACAAAATGACTTCTCATTAAAACCTGTACTTTCTGGTTGTACCATGTGGCATAGTGGTAGTTTTGTGTGTGTGTGTGTGTGTGTGTGTGTGTGTGTGTGTGTGTGTGTGTACACACGTGAATGGCTATATACCATTTGCAATCCTACTGCTTCAAATTTGCAATCCTACTGTCTCAGCCTCTGAAGTGCTGGGATTACAGGTGTGTGTCACTGCACCTGGCTCTTTTAAGTTAACAAAAGAGTCAAGAACAGGCTAATCACAAACCAGTAAGACTATAACTTCTTTGGTTCGGATGGCAAGACAGATAATAATTTTTGACATATTAATAATGCATTAGTCAATACAATCTACACAATGCTCATTCAATAAAATCTTATAATTTGGGAGTGCCTTAAGCTTTGGGTTTCTCCTAAACTATTTTCACTCTACTCTCTCATCCTTTTTCAATCTCTCCTCCTTTTCTTCTCCTTCCATACTACTGTCATCAGTTTGTTTTTACTCCTCTGTTTTCAAAGGGAGAGAGTGGTGGATTTTCCTAAAATTTTGAATAGTAACCTCAGAGCCAGAGGTCCAGCTCCTTATCTTTTGGAATGAACTTTGATGAGTTCAGCAAAATGATTTCCTCATGATCAATGTTCTAGGTCACTGCCTACTTATCTTGCCCTAATTCATCATTAGGGAGGACACATAGGTAGTAGATAAGATCAGTCAGTTTATCTGGTGCAAAATCTGGGACCTTTTTCACTAGTAACATAGTTAACTTGGAATTACTTGATTGTAATCAAAATATTTTAATAAAAATGCTATATGAGTCTTTACTCACAAATTTCAGTCATTCATAAGTATATATTAGAATGAGAGCTGTTATCTTGAAGACCTCTGAAAAAGAATCCAGTTCTTTCAAAGAACTGACCTCAGCAAAGAGTCTTAAATTTAAATATGAAAAGCATGTTGTCTATTTGGATATTCTACAGTGAGAGCAGAAAGATTTCCTTTATGATCTTTATTCCTATAGTTTCTGTGGCTTTTTCCCTCTTTCATGGTTATAGCTTTCTTTTTTTCATCCAATAAGCCACTACCTTCTGTTGACCTACACCAACCAAGAAGACAGGTGTCTAAGAATCTGTTTCCATTTAGAAGTTCAATTTTAGGACTTTATTATCATCTTAAAGAAATGTGCATTTCAAAGGAGGTGTCTGAAGCAGACATTCTTAGAATGAGGAAACTCTAAAAGAAAAAAAAAAGTGAGATAATATGGTAAAACCTTGTGCCTAGGGGCCACTGCTCAAATAGTGTGGTCATTTTGTCCTTCTGAAGGAAGAGCCAGTGGAGCAGAGTCTTGCTTGGGTTCTCTCTGGATGGGACAACTCCTACGCTGAGTGAGAGCCACCTAGGTGTAGAACTACTATATTATTCCCGGTTTCTGCTGAAACTTTGAAACTCCCTGGAGATGTTTTACGCCTATTAATAAAAAGATAGGACAAAATTGAATAATGATGTCTGTTTCCATAAAAAGGAAATAAGACTCAATGGACCCTGCTCCCAATGTGATTTCATAAATAAAAAATTAATGCCCACCACTAATTTTCCAGTTTTATTTTTAAGACTAGAATCATATTTTCCAGTTAATACTGACCTATTTTTGAGCAAGATTCTCATCTTGTTCCAAATCTTTAGGGAGATAATTTCTACACAATGGGACCTCTATTTTTAGCCAATGGAGGAACCTGTCCACTGGGCTCAGGAGTTTGATGTGTTATCTCCCCCAAACCTTGTGCCCTCCTCAGCTGTGGCTCATTGAGGTACCACACAGGTGATGACCCTTTTTTTTTTCTCTTGGTCATGGCAATGTTTTTTTTTTATGCCTAGGTTACTGCCTAAAGGTTCATCTGCAATTCAAACTTTTACAAATGTACTCCCAAAGCCTAGTGTGGTGGCGTACACTTGTAATAACAGTATTTGGGAGGCCGAGACAGGAGGATTGCTGGCTTGTGGCCAGCCTCAGCTACTTAGTGAGGTCCTCTGCTACTTAGTGAGACCCTGTTTCAAAATAAAGAATAAAAGATAAGGCTGAGTGTGTAACTCAGAGGTAGAATGCCCCTGGGTTCAATCCCCAGTACTGGAAAAAAAAAGAAAGAAAAAGACAAATGTGCACCCATTACTCATAATAAGTTTGGGATGCACATAGAAGGTGTTGATGAATTTGAAAAAAATATTTAAAAAGTAACAAATCCCAACTGTTCTATTTTCAATGTCATTTTTTAAATACAAAAACAGCCTATTATTCTTAATTTGATAAGTAAGAAGTCTGATTTATTTCATTTAACTCAAACCTCTGAAAACAAGTGCATTTGTACTGTTCTAACATTTGAGCGATGAGGTTGTGCCTTTAGGAGTGAAAGTAGGTAGCAACTATACAGGGATAAAATACCTATTTCATGTACAAATGTGAGAATACCAATGCCAATCTCAGTATCCTGTATGGGTAAAGGGGAGAGAAGGAGGGAGTCTAGGAAAGGCCCATCAAGTGCTGGGTGCATGTATGCCTCTATCACTATAAAAATATTATGATATGAGACTATAATGCACCAATAAAAGTATTAAAAATCTAAGAAAAACACCTATTAGGTAGTTATGTTATTAAGTGAGAACCCCAAATTTCAAAAGGCTGTGGCACTCAAAATCTATGACTATTAAGTAAAAGTAGTGTGTACAACTTGTCTATTGCTGTGTAATGATATTCCTACAAAGTCAACAATTAATATAAAATATTATTATCTTATAGTTTGTGTGTGGGTCTAGGCACAGTTTTGCTGGTTTCTTTGCTTCAGGGTCACACAAAGTTGTAATCAAGATGTTGGCTGGAGCTGCAATTTCATCTGATATGATCTGCTTCTAAGCTCACATGAGTACTGGCAGCATTCAATTCTTTGGGGCTCAGCATCTCATTGGTTGTTGGTGGAAGGCCACCTTCTCCTCTTTGAAGCACAGCCCTATATATGACAACTTACAACATGGCAACTTGCTTTGTCAAAGCTAGAAAGGGAAAAATTCTTCTCAAATAGATATTACAATCTATGTAATGTAATCACATATATATGGTCACATATATCCCAATCAAATAACCAAAAATCAGAGGGATGAACTTAGCAGTATGGTCAACAAGACAATATATGTAAATTAATTCATATTTATTATGCTTAATAACTATAGTTAATCACATAATCTCACAGATCCATTTTTAAGAATCAGCTGGTATATATCTAGCCTTAAAGAAAACACGGATGAATACATTAAATCATAAGACCTCAGACTTTCCCCATCCCGAGAAATCAAGCACATTTCTAGTTCCCATCCTTGGATATTATGAATAAATAGATCATGATTCTCACAGTCAAACGATATTGGGAAAAACTAATAAAAGTGAAGGGTTAGAAACTATTAAGAAAAGTAAACAGGTGAAGAAACAGATAACCACAATTGTATGGGAATGATTATGTAATTGAGTGGAGCATATCATTTGGCATCAAAGATAGACCTATATAGCAGAATGTGAGGGGACCATTGACCACTGTGCTCATTACTAGTTGATAAGAAGCTGAAGGGGACAATGACAGGCTCTGGAATCTTCTAAGGGAGGATTAGAATTATCAAAAAATAAATAAATAAATAAAAGAAGGGCTGGGGCTGTAGCTTGGAGGTAGAATGCCCCCAGGTTCCATCCCCACATCCCCAGTTAAAAAAAGAAAAAGAAAAAAAATCAAAGAGAAGCATAATAGAGAATAGACCCTGGTGCTGTTATATAGGGATAGTAAAGAAAGCAAGCCATTATTTGAGATTAAACATGAGCAAAGAGGCCTCTTGGTCCATGGTACATGTGACAAGAAGGGCAAATCTAGGGGTAGAAATGAACCAGTGAGTCCCAGATGGGAAGCTTCAGTTCTGAATTTTAGAAATATTATATGTGAAAAGGAAATCAAGTGTAGACTGAACTTAGAAGAGTGTCAAGAACACAACTTGACTCTGACAAAAAGTGTGAGATTTTTTAACTCACTTAAAATGTTGAGAAATCAAGTTAACAACAAAAAGTCCAGAAGAAGCCCACAGTCTTTTCTATTCAAGACCATACTGAATATTTTCTGATATTTCACTATAGTCCTATTGTCTGAAAAGATTGTCTTTTTCTGTCCTATTTGAAAATAAGAAAAATATATCTTTATGTCTTCCTTTACAATAGGCGTTTCTTTTTTGCTTTTTGTATGCTGCATATGGCAGGTTAAAAGGGCTGAGCTGTGTTGATTAACTATCCAAATGTTTAATCAATACAGTAATAGCAAGATGCATTCTGGCTGTGGAAGACCTTGGAAAGGTCCCGCTTGCCTTATTCTGCACCCCCAAGTGGGACATCAATGAACTATTACAAGGTCCCTGCATATCAATGCAGCAAGGCTTAGATAAATACAGTGTTAATGGATAATTGTGGGTCACCTTGTCAAAATATGTTAAATGCCCCTTGAGTATGGTTTTTTTCCTCCTTATTAAAAATGACAGTAAACTGCGACCTTGTTGATATCATACTTTCAGGAAGCAAATATTATTATTCAGTTGGTAACAGGTTTATTGATTTATGGGTCAAAAAATATCGTTAGAACTAAATTATAAAACACACTTTCTGTGTTGATACAACCCATGGTAATTGTATGACAAAGTGCTAAACAGTCTTACTTGGTTTAGGTGAAATACCTTCATGAACATTCATTCAGAAAACACACACACACACAGGCAGCTTCTAGCCACATGATTCATAAGCAAGGCCTGTGTCCCTGGATATCGACAGCATGGAGTCAGGGAAAGTTCACTCAGTGACCAAGGTCCTTGGACTCTGTCCAAGAATATGCCATCTGTCGGGATGGTGGTACGTACAGGAAGCCCGAGGCTTGGACTCCTGCCTCCCCTAGATCTATTCACAATGCCGCGGCGAACACCCACACGGATCCTCCAGTTTCTGTAGCTGCTGAAGGACAGGGGCTTGCTTGTCATCTGGTGCCATGAGTCACGAGGAGATGAATTGTGGCACTTGGTACTTCTAGATTCCAAGTGCTGCTCGGGCAGCATGACACAGACAGAACGCAATGGGGTAGATTGGCAGTCAGATTTGAGGTTTTCTTTTCTTGAAAAAGAAAAAAAAAAAGACACTTCTTAAGAGACTGGTAAAATAAAGATTTGTTGGCCAAGAATGTAGATTATGTGGGGAATGTCAGAATTTATTTGTCATTGTATCATTTGTTACTACTAAGCCGAAGATAATGCTAGGTTGAAACTGAAAGTGAGATAAAAATGACATAATTGGCCAAGTTTTTCTCTTCACTACAAAGCCCGTTTTTGCCTCCTCTGAGAAAGAATGCAAAAATATTTAAAACCATAGGTTGTGTGCTAAGAGATGCATGAATATAGAGAGCATTATGCCACTTTAATGGGTCATGGAAAGAAAATGTGTTGTACAAGGATAACACACACATTCAGAATGTGTAATAAAGGGTAGTGTCATCTTTAAAAATGAAAGAAAACAGCATAAATAACTAAAATGGGAACTCTCTTAACATGTCAGTGATTTTATTAGGGGAATAGTTTCACTTTGTATACACATCTTCAATTTACCTCTGGGCAGTCGAGTATAAAGTAACAATTTACACATTATAATGAAACAGAATAAACGTCTCAATTTAAAAATTCACTATGTGGTGGGAATTTATTCTATCAGAGCACCAAGCCAAGGTACACCACTCTATAGTGTGTATAATTTGAAGGTACAGATACGTAAGAACACATGCGTGCTGTTTTGAGAGTGAAAGAACTAAATGTCATTTCATTCAATGGCCTAATTCTATTTCCACATGCTTCTGGTTGCTTTTCCGAACCTTTGAGAAGTAGAAATGAACACATAAAAAAGACTCATCCTTGTCAATATAAACCTTGTAATGTTGTAATGGTTATTCCTTCCTAGTAGATATTCAAAGTTGGGAGAAACTTAGAAATCATCAAATTGAAATTTCTTAGTTTCTTTCTTTTTTGTGTGTGTGTGTGTGGGGGGGGGGTGCATATTGGAGATCGAACCTAGGGATGCTCTGCCACTGAGGTAAGTCGCCAGCTAAGTTTCCAGTCTTTTTTATTTTATTTTGAAACTAAGTTGCTGGGGATGGTTTTGAACCTGCGATCGATCCTCCTGTCTCGGCTGCACAAGTACTTAAAATTCCTTAGTTTTTAGATAGGGACTAGGAGGAACACAGCTCTTAATGTCTTTCTCAAGGCCACACAGAAAGGGAATGGCAGAACCACACCATCATAAGCGAAAACTCAAGACTTTTTAAAACACTTTCCATGCTTCTGTGCTGCCTCCTTTAAAGATATGTCAGCCTCCCTTCCACAAAACCAGTCATGTTCTCTGGAAGTGGGAGATTATTACTGTTGCTACCATTGCTTTTCCCTCCCTCTTTTTCTTCCTGCCTCCCTCCCTTCCTTCCTTCTTTCATTCTCTCTTTCTTTTGTTACCTTTGCTGAGTTAGTATGCATCTACCGGAGAATTTTAATCTACTAGAATAAGCATTTTATATGTAATGATTCATTTTATCTTCAGAAGAGGCTATTGACCGGCGAGATTTTTTCTTCTACCTATCCCCCCTCCTTTGACTTCCCTGGAAGGAATAACCAAGACTAAAATATTCCATAAATCGCTCGAGGTCACTAGTTGGTACAGGGTGGTTATAGGTCAAGAGATGTGGCTAGTTCTTATTATCCAGTGTCCTGGATGCCACCCTGTAATGCACTGTCTTGGTCTCACACTGACTCACACTGCCCTAACCACTGCTTGCTGAAAGTTCTGTTTTGATGCAAGATATGAAACATGTTCATTGATTCTTGCCCTCGCCCTGTTCCAATCTTACTTGCTCTTTCAACAGATCAAAATGTGGTTAATAGTATTTAAATCTGTCACTGTTATGCAGCCAGTATCAAGTTTTCCTAATTAATGCTGGACATGTAGAAGCATCTTTTCAAATGTGTAATTTTAATTTTCGTAGATAAAATAGCTCCTGTAAGTAGGTTGATACACTAAATAGAAGCATGTTCTCAGGCCAAATATATCATTTTAGTTTTATTAAGACCAGTATTGAGCTCTTCTTATTGATAGCCATTTATATTTTATATAGTTGGATTGGTATTTAAATGACTAAATAGATTCACTTGAGAAATCACTTGTCAGTTGACAAAACTGCTCAGAGCAAGTGATATGAGAGTAGATTCCAGAATAGAAGAAAAGAAACATTTTTCTAGAGGTGATTTACTGCTCTTCCCATTATACTTTTTAAGGACTGAGTTGCCAATTTATTCTTCCTTATAAAATTACAAGTCTTTGTGACTTTTGATGTTAATCTAGTTTATTTATTTATTTTTTTCCTGAAATCTCTGTGAAGAAGTTCTACTTTGTTGTGTGCATGATTCCTTTTGCTTTTTCAACTTAATTTGGCCAGGAAATAATAATATGAAACCTCAGAAATTTTAATTCCTCACAATTTCCACGTCTAATACTTCAACTACACTTACCTAAAGACATTTAACAGAAGTTTTAATTTGCAGAGTGTTTTGACAATTATATCCTTAAAATAAAATGATTCTCACTCATTCATTATTTTTAAATATGTCAAATAATGAATGGAGTTTATAATGTATTAAAATTTAAATTGTTTAAACCTATCAGAAATTGGACTGAGAAGGCTACATGATTTAAATTGTATAAAATTCAATATTAGCTTACTGAAAACATTAATTATAAGCATAGGTTTATGTATATATTTGTATAATTAATATTGTCTACTTTTTATGGCTAGAGGTTTCCCATTAGGATGTAAGAGGACTGGGCACCTGGTTAGTATATATTTACATATTTGATGATAGTTTGTTATGGAAAATAGATTTGCAAACTCACTAGCTTTACCTTAGGCACAGAAAGCAAATTTACTGCTAGGCACAGATGAGAATTTCTTAGTTATTCAAGAACAACAATAATCCTTTAAAAATCTTTCCTGCTATTCTGTTTGTTTAATTTTAATAATTCAACACAGATGCAGGTAGCAATGTTATCACTGATGTGGATGTATGTTGAATTTATAAATTAGCATTGGTAATTTTGTTTAAACTACTGATTTGCCCAGATATTTCTATATGAAAAATTCCCAGAGCTATTTGTAAAATAATCTTGCCATTTTTTATTTTTTCCTTTTACTAAATTTTCTTTTTCAGCAAGAAAATTGTTTCTGATATCCTGCTTTCACCTAAACACATTTTTTCTATGGGAGAATCACAAGAAAGTAATGCTTTTAAATTACATTTTGTTGTCAAGAAAGTCACATTTTTCTACCTCCTTGGTCTTCATTTGTGTTCTGAATAATCTTCATGACATAGAAAAATGGACTAATAAGAAAATATGCAAGTGGTCAGAAGCAGCAAGTGTCAAGAATACAGACTGTCAGCTTTTGGTATCTGTGCTCTATCAGCCAAACTTTCCCCTTCTCCAGAAAAGACACAAGTGGTAGAGTTACTAATCTTGCCATTATTACTATGGAACGAGAAAAGAGTAAGTAATTCACCTCTTTATTAAGTGCTGAATTTTCATCATAAATAAAGCATGTGGCTTCGTCTAGATTTAGCCAACCCCAGGGAAAAATGTTAGAAAATGAATTTTGCTTTCTCCAGTTTTCTAGTTCTCTTTTAGAATTACCAAGATCTCTACTTGGAAGACTGAGACAGAAGGCTCACAAGTTGGAGGCCAGCAGTAACTTAGTGAGTTCCCATTTCAAAATAAAATAAATAAATAAATAAATAAATAGAGTTGGGGTACAGCTCAGTAGTAGAGATTCTTTGGGTTTAATCCCAGTACTATCACAAAACAAAACAAAATAAAAGAATTAACAATTTCTCTGTCAAGAGATGGCCAGTGGGCCAACAGAAGAGGCGAGAAATCGTAGTTAAAGTGTTTGAGCCCCACTGAAGTTCCCTGGAAAAGTCTTTTTTTTATTTATTTTTTTTTTTATTTTTCCTTTTTCATCTGCAAAATGGAGGAGCAAGTAGAACTCTCCAGCTAGGTACTATTCTAAGGCATTTAACCTGCTGTATTTCATTAAAATTGTGTAGATTTAGCCAACTTGGATTCTTTTGTTCTCCATCATCCAATATGTGTAACTATTCTATATTATCAGTCCCCACAATGAAAGATAATGCTGAGTTACTCTGTGGGGTGAAACATTGTTTTCCTCAGAAAAATAATTTGGTGGAGAGCTGTAGAGAATAAATGTTGTGTTTTTAACATGAGGGAAAAAAGATCATGGGATGTGATTTCCTGTGCAAAGACCATTTTTTCCAGTAATATATCATGCCTCTTTTCTCCTGTGTACGCAAAAGGACCTTCCTTCATTATATGTTAGAAGGTGCATAACTCCAAAAGAGATGGAGTTAGATGAAAAAGAGCTATTCTGAACTCTACTGATTAAAATAAATGTGCTCATAAAAAAGGCAGGAGAGTAAATTACTACATCCCCAGAACAGCAGTAACTTATATACCAACAAGTTATTTTCGAGTTTGCCAGAGGAAATAATCTGCTATCAACAAGGGGTAATTGCCTGAGCAAACTCATCTTTACATCTCACACACACTGTCACCTTGTATAAAAAAAGGAGAAATGCACTACATATCAATTCAGAAAAGATTTTCTGAAATATTTTTCTAAGGATTTTTTCCTTCTCCTAGGCAACTAAAAAGAGAGAACACGAATACAGTTCAGAACACATCTAATCTTGCTTTTGCCTTATCTCAGAGAACCATCTAAACACACCAGGAATCCCATACCACAGAGTCCTAGGGGCAAGAGGAGAAAGGATCCATTTAGATTGGTATAGAAATTCTAATCTGAGATTTACCTAAGACTGGCACAGCTGAAACAGGTTAACTAGAAACCCTCCAGGATATACTTTGCTACCATTAATAAGGAGAATCAATGCATTAGATGTATATATTCAATTTCACACAGAATAACGAAGGCAGGGGGGAAAAAGGAGAGAAAGGATGGTTGTTAAGCAGGAAGCAAAAAAAAAAAAAAAAAAAAGAAGTCTTTTTCGAGTCATGTTTTAGTTTTGCATAGAGGAAAAACTAATCTTGATTTTAAAAATCTAATGTATTTTAAAATTTTTATTGGATATCACTTTTTCAGTTCTGCCTTCTATCAAATGTGGGAAGTAATTTTAACATCTGAGATATGAGTGTGTATGTGTGTGTGTGTGTGTCCACATCTGGGACTTTAGTGTGTGTGTGTGTGTGTGTGTGTGTGTGCTGAAATTGCTAAGAATTTGGTGAATTGTAGGTGTGATAGGATGTATGAGCATGTCTGAATTAAAGATAATCAGACTCTT
>PVLC010038804.1:0-14521 GCA_004027655.1 Graphiurus murinus
GTACTGCAAAAAAAAAAAAAAAAAAAAATAGGGCTACGGCTGGGCGTGGTGGCGCAGGCTTGTAATTCCAGCATTTGGGAGGCTGAGACTGGAGAATCTGGATTCTCGGCCAGCCTCAGCTACTTAGCAAGGCCCTCCACAACTTAGTGAGACCCTGTTTCAAAATAAAGAATAAAGCCGGGCGTGGTGGCGCACGCTTGTAATCCCAGCATTTGGGAGGCTGAGACAGGAGGATCCGGGTTCGAGGCCAGCCTCAGCTACCTAGTGAGGCACTCTGCAACTTAGTGAGACCCTGTTTCAAAATAAAGAATAAAAAATAGGGCTGGGGGTATAGCTCGGAGGTAGAATGCCCCTGAGTTCAATCCCCAGTACCGCAAAAAATAAAAAAATAAAGAATAAAAAATAGGGCTGGGGCTGTAGCTGGGAGGTAGAATGCCCCCAGGTTCCATCCCCAGTACTGCAAAAGCAAAAAACAAAACAACAACAACAAAAAATGTGTATTTACTCTTATCTGATAGAACAAAGCCAATAATAGACTTATTCAAATCCTCAATATTTCTTTTCTCCAAAGGAAAAAATATTACATTAACTCTAAAGGACTTCCTTTTTATTTTCTTTGAGGTACTGGGGATTGAACTCAGGGGCATTCTACCTCCGAGCTATACCCCCAGCCCTATTTATTTTTATTTTTATTTTATTTTATTTTATTTTGCGGTACTGGGGATTGAACTCAGGGACATTCTACCTCCAAAATATACCCCCAGCCCTATTTTTTATTCTTTATTTTGAAACCAGGACTCACTAAGTTGAGGAATGCCTCACTAGGTAGCTGAGACTGGCCATGAACCCAGATCCTCCAGTCTCAGCCTCCCAAATGCTGGGATTACAAGCATGCGCCACCATGTCTGGCTTAACCAGACAATTTTAGCAAATATCTGTATATATTTATTTATTTATTATTTTTTTTTGTGTGTGGTACTGGGGATTGAACTCAGGGGCATTCTACCTCCGAGCTATACCCCCAGCCCTACTTTTTTTTATTCTTTATTTTGAAACCGAGTCTCACTAAGTTGCGGAGTGCCTCACTAGGTAGCTGAGGCTGGCCGTGAACCCGGATCCTCCGGTCTCAGCCTCCCAAATGCTGGGATTACAAGCGCGCGCCACCACGCCTGGCTTGTATATATTTATTTTAGTGGAAGAAAATCACAACCATTAAGTTAAATTTTTTATTTTTATTTATTTATTTTTATAGTACTGGGGATTGAACTCAGGAGCATTCTACCTCCGAGCTATACCCCCAGCCCTATTTTTTTTTTTTATTCTTTATTTTAAAACAGGGTCTCATTAAGTTGCGGAGTGCCTGACTAGGTAGCTGAAGCTGGCCAAGAACCCAGATCCTCCAGTCTCCAGCCTCCCAAATGCTGGGATTACAAGTATGTGCCACCACACCCAGCTTCTTCCTTCCTTCCTTCCTTCCTTCCTTCCTTCCTTCCTTCTTTTTTTTATACTGGAGATTGAACGCACAGGTGTTTATCTCTGGGCTATACCCCCAGCCCTTTAAAAAAAATTTTTTTTTACGTTGAAACAGGGTCTCGCTAAATTGCTGAGGCTGGTCTTGAAACTGTGATCCTCCTTTCTCAGTCTCTCAGGTACTGGGATTACAGGCGTGTGCCACCACACCTGGCTAAATCTATACTTTTCTAACGCACAGTTCAGAGTGATTTGGAAAATATTAAGGTCTGTTGTGTTTTGAAAGTAGATGGAAAGCCGGGCATGGTGGCTCACACTTGTAATCCCAGCTTTTGGGAGACTGAGACTGGAGGATACGGGTTCAAAGCCAGTCTCAGATACCTAGTGAGGCACTCCACAACTTACTGAGACCCTGTTTCAAAATAAAAAGAATAAAAAATAGGGCTGGGACTACAGCTCGGAGGTAGAATGCCCCTGAGTTCAATACCCAGTACCAAAAAAAAAAAAAAAAAAGAAAGTAGATGGAAGCTGGGCGTGGTGGCGCATGCTTATAATCCCAGCATTTGGGAGGCTGAGACTGGAGGATCTGGGTTCGCGGCCAGCCTCAGCTACCTAGTGAGGCCCTCCGCAACTTAGTGAGACCCTGTTTCAAAATAAAGAATAAAAAATAGGGCTGGGGGTGTAGCTCGGAGGTAGACTGCCCCTGGGTTCCATCCTCAGTATGGCAAGAAAAAAGAAAGAAAGAAAGAAAGTAGGTGGAGTCAGTTTGCAAAACAAACCACCAGAAACACTGGACTATTTCCTGCCAGCCTTTGACATTATTGGAGAGAATGTGTTGGGTGGGGGAACTTGACTATATGAGAATCATGTGCTCACAGCATCTCAATCTGCAATGCAGAGACATTACTCACGCATTTACTGGGTGTGGGCTTGCGAGTGTTACAGGTTTGACCTGTTTGCAGCTCTGTGGCACGCTTGAGGTCTTTGCCAGGACAGGTTTCACAATGAAAAAAACACTATTCCCCCCACTGTAGTTCACAACCATTCAACTCTGCCTAGCAACTCCTAGGTGGCATTTCATGTCAATGGAGCAACCATAAAATTACATTGGGACAAATGCAGAGCCATCTGGAAAAATAAATAATAAAGTGGAAAGTATATCTCACATCTGTACCAAAGTGATTAAAACAATTTAATTTCTCTGTACCAGAGAGATTAAAACATATACATGTAGGGGGAAAAAAAAAGAAGTTTGATTCAATATATGTATTAAACCTCAAATCAGGCTGATGCTCTACATTAGGAAGTGAGTATGTATAAAATGGTAATTAAATCCTGAGAACTTGAAGAGTTTGCCAATGGAGTTAGTGCAGAAAGGAAGGAAGGAAGAATGAAAGAAAACCCTACGAGCATCCCATCATTTAGAGGTAGGCATGGCAAAAAGGGGCGAGAAAAAGATTGAGAAAAAGCAAAGAAGCCAGGAGACCCCAGTACTTGGGCAGCTGAAACAGGAGGATCATAGGTTCCAGAACAGCCTCAGCAATTTAGCGAGACCCTGTTTCCAAATTTTAAAAAAAGTAAAATAAAATAAAAAGCCTGGGGGTATAGCTCAGAGGTAGAATACCCCTGGGTTCAATCCCAGCATCAAAAAGTAACTGAAAAGCCGGGCGTGGTGGCGCACGCTTGTAATCCCAGCATTCGGGAGGCTGAGACCGGAGGATCCGGGTTCGCGGCCAGCCTCAGCTACCTAGTGATGCACTCCGCAACTTAGTGAGACTCGGTTTCAAAATAAAGAATAAAAAATAGGGCTGGGGGTATAGTTCGGAGGTAGAATGCCCCTGAGTTCAATCCCCAGTACCGCAAAAAAAAAAAAACAAAAAAAAGTAACGGAAAGACAGGGCAAAGGAGTAAGTTACAGCAATAAAAATAGATTGACATTTAGTCGTCATCAACCAGGTTGACGACACACACAGCTTTAGAGCAGCAGGAGTGATGAAAATGAGTGAAATGGATTCAGGAGAGACGGGGATCAACACCCTACCAATTCACAGGAAACAAACTCCAGAGAAAACTGAGGAATCAAGTGGCCAAATCCAGGACCGTGGGAACTTCCACGGGGGAAAGTGTCTGTCGGTCCCTGGAGGCACTGGCCTCTGCACACGCGAGGCCAGCTGCTACAGCAGCTCCAGCAGCTCCACTACTGAGCCACTCCAGACCCTGCTTGCTTTCTTTGTTTGTTTTTTGTTTTGGAGGTTTTTTCTTTTTTCTTTTCGTACTGAGAATTGAAACTAGGGCCCTTTTTTTTTTTTTTTTTCAGTACTGGGGATTGAACTCAGGGACATTCTACCTCCAAAATATACCCCCAGCCCTATTTTTTATTCTTTATTTTGAAACAGGGTCTCACTAAGTTGCGGAGTGCCTCACTAGGTAGCTGAGGCTGGCTGCAAACCCGGATCCTCCCGTCTCAGCCTCCCAAATGCTGGGATTACAAGTGTGCGCCACCAGGCCTGGCTCCCAGCCTTCTTTTTATTCTGAAACTGGATCTCACTAAGTTGAGGAGAGCCTCACTAAGTGGATGAGGCTGAGGCTGGCTTCGAATCTGCAATCCTCTTGTCTCCGCCTCCCAAGTACTGAGATTATGAGCGTGCACCACCAGGCCCAACAACAATTATAAACATTTTGCCAATGTTATTTCATTTTTCCTGCTTCCCTAAGTTTTCTGGAGTTGTTTCTTCTTCTTCTTCTTTTGGCACTGGGGATTGAACCCAGGGACATTCTATCTCTGAGCTCCCTATCTTGTTTTTATTTTGACACAGAGTCTCGTTAGATTAATGAGAGTCTCCCTGCTTGCTGAGGCTGTTCTCAAATCTGTAATCTTCCTGTCTCAGCCTCCCAAATACTGGGATTACAAACCTTCTTTTTTCTTACGCAGTTATTCTGGAGTATTTTTTTTTTTTTCCGGTACTGGGGATTGAACTCAAAGGCGTTCTACCTTCGAGCTACACCCCCAGCCCTATTTTTTTATTCTTTATTTTGAAACCGGGTCTCACTAAGTTTCGGAGTGCCTCATTAAGCAGCTGAGGCTGGCCGCGAACTCGGATCCTCCGGTCTCAGCCTCCCAAATGCTGGGATTACAAGCGTGCGCCACCACGCCCGGCTTTATTCTGGAGTATTTTAAAGTAAGTCTCAGACATCATATATATCATTTTACTCTAAATGATAGTTCTGAGCCATCCTCAGAAACTTAGTGATGAGGCTCACAGAAATTAACAAGACCCTATTTCCAAATAAAAAATAAAATAGGGCTGGGGCTGTAGCTCAGGGTTCAATCCCCAGCAGCAGCAGCGTATACACACACGTACACACACATACACACACACACACACACACACACACACACACACACACACACACACTCCTTAGATTGGCCAGGCATGGTGGTCCACACCTGTAATCCCAGGACCTGGGAGGTTGAGACAAGAGGATCACAGGTTTGAGGTCACCCTTAGCAGCTTAGTGAGACCCTATTTAAAATAAATAAATAAATAAATAAATAAATAGGGCTGGGGGTGTAGCTTGGAGATAGAACACTCCTGGGTTCGATACCCCATGCCACTTAAAAAAAAATTTTTTCTAGTGTCTCAAAAACTGCTTCTTAGCTGGGCGTGGTGGCACACACTTGTAATCCCAGCTTTTGGGAGGCAGAGACCGGAGGATCCAAGTTCAAGGCCAGCCTCAGCTACCTAGTGAGGCACTCCGCAACTTAGTGAGATCCTGTTTCAAAAAATAAAGAATAAAAAATAGGGCTGGGGCCGGGCGTGGTGGCGCACGCTTGTAATCCCAGCATTCGGGAGGCTGAGACCGGAGGATCCGGGTTCACGGCCAGACTCAGTTACCTAGTGAGGCACTCCGCAACTTAGTGAGACTCGGTTTCAAAATAAAGAATAAAAAAACTAGGGCTGGGGGTATAGCTCGGAGGTAGAATGCCCCTGAGTTCAATCCCCAGTACCGCAAAAAAAAAAAAAAAAAAAAAAAAAAATTAGGGCTGGGGATGTAGCTCAGAGGTAGAATGCCCCTGAGTTCAATCCACACTACCGCAAAAAAAAAAAAAAAAAAAACTGCTTCTTAGCCAGGTGTGGTGGTGCATGCCTATAATCCCAGTAATTGGGAGGCTGAATCAGAGGATCACAGGTTCAAAGCCAGCTTTAGCAGTTTAGCAAGATCGTGTTTCAATTTTTTTTTTTTTTTTTTTTTTTTTGCGGTACTGGGGATTGAACTCAGGGGTATTCTACCTCCGAGCTATACCCCCAGCCCCATTTTTTATCCTTTATTTTGAAACCGAGTCTCACTAAGTTGCCGAGTGCCTCACTAGGTAGCTGAGGCTGGCCTCGAACTCGGATCCTCCGGTCTCAGCCTCCCGAATGCTGGGATTACAAGCGTGCGCCACCACGCCCGGCTTCTGTTTCAAATTTTAAAATAGTAATAATAATAAAGGGCTGATGGTGTATCTCAGAGGTAGAATGCCCCTGGGTTCAATCCCTAGTACAAGTCAAGTGTGGCAGCACACACCTGTAATTTCAGTACTTGGGAGGCTGAGACAGGAGGATGACAGGTTCAAAGTCAGCATCAGCAAATTAACAAGGCTGTCAGCAACTTAGTGAGACTGTTTCCAAATAAAAAATTAAGAACCGGGCATGGTGGCGCAAGCTTGTAATCCCAGCATTTGGGAGGCTGAGACGGGAGGATACAGGTATGCGGCCAGCCTCAGCTACTTACTGAGGCACTCTGCAATTTAGTAAGACCCTGTTTCAAAATAAAGAATAAAAAATAGGGCTGGGGGTATAGCTCGGAGGTAGAAAGCCCCTGAGTTCAATTCCCAGTACCACAAAAAAAAAAAAAAAAAATTAAAAAATTAAAAAATAGGTCCGGGCGTGATGGCACACGCTGGTAATCCCAACATTTGGGATGCTGAGACAGGAAGATTGCAGGTTCACAGCCAGCTTCAGCCACTTAGTGAGGCTCTCTGCAACTTAATGAGACCCTGTTTCAAAATGAAGAATAAACAATAGGGCTGGGGATGTGGCTCAGAGGTAGAATGCCTCTGAGTTCAGTTCCCAGTTCCCAGAGAAAACAAAACAAAAAAATTAAAAAAATAGGGCTGGGGGAGTATAGTTTGGAGGTAGAATACCCCTGGGTTCAATACCAGCAACACACACACACACACACACACACACACACACACACACACACACACACAAATCCATTGCTTCTTATAGTAGATTACTCAAAGCAGACTCTACCCACATTGTATTGTTAGGTAAGTAGATATGAAAATAGAACGGGGCAGAGAGAAAAAAGGACCGGAAAGCCTTCCCAAAAGGAAAGACAGGAACTGCCCCACCCAGCTGTGACCAGAGACGTCCAGCTGAGTACTCTGCAGCTTTAGTTTTTCCACACAATACAATCCTGTGCAGCCGCACTGAGCTGTGGCTATAGCTCAGAGGTAGAACCCCCCTGGTTTCAATCCCAGTGCCAAAAAAATAAAACAAAGCAAAAAATAAAAAGAGCTAGGAATGTAGCTCAGTGGGAGAGGAGAGAATAAAGATATTTCTTTCCAGGCTTTTGTTATAAATAGCAACAGAGAGAGGAGGTTATAGCTAGAATAGAAAAAAAAAAAAAACTTGAGAGGATTTTTTTAATTTTTTAGCTAGAAATACAGGCATGTTGGTATGCTCTTAGAGAAAGAGAATGTGAGGATACCAGGTAGAAGAGAGACTGCAGCAAGGCACTGGAAGGATCTAGTGCAAACGTGGAAGAGCTGGCCTCACCCACCATGACAGGAGGCAAGGCAAGACAGAGAGGGCACATGTGTGTGAGTGGGTAGGGAAATGAAGAGAAACTAGCTTGTCAAAATCTCTTCTGAAGCCCTCAACAGAAACATCCTCAAAGAAACAGGATGCAGCAAGGATGGAGACAAGATGTTGGAAGTCAAAGCAAGCAGGGATGGCTTGTCTGGGAGGTGGAGAGTGAATGTACCAGGGAGGTCCCGAATGATCGCCAGGCAGCATTAAAATCGTATTGAAATTTAGTGGAGCCAGGCGTGGTGGTGCACGCTTGTAATCCCAGCATTCGGGAGACTGAGACCGGAGGATCCGGGTTCGCGGCCAGCCTCAGCTACCTAGTGAGGCACTCCGCAACTTAGTGAGACTCGGTTTCAAAAATAAAGAATAAAAAAATAGGGTCGGGGTTATAGCTCGGAGGTAGAATGCCCCTGAGTTCAATCCCCAGTACCGCAAAAAAAAAAAAAAAAAAAAAAGAAAAAGAAAAAGAAATTTAGTGGCCCCGGATCTACAGTGTGATAACTAATCACTAAGGGTTTTTCCTCTGGTCAGACTCTAGGAGTGAATTCAGGTGAAGCGGAGTTGTAACCAGGGTGTGGCTTTACCAGCCAGATATTAACAGGTGAATGCACCTGTTGAGACGTTGGGAGTTGGCTTCTGCAGAATAAAAAGCTACATTGCTGTAACAAGCAACGTCAATTAATTCTGTGACCTAAGGCAGCTGTTTCTACTTCAAGCCACCATCAGAAGGGACCATAACAGATCACCTGGTCTCAGCTTCAAAAACCGTTCTCGAACCAAAGGTCCTTCTTTCTGGTTTCTCTTCCATGTCTAGAATATTTTTCTCATCTGAGTCATGGAAACCAGAGAGCAGACACACCCTTTACAAGCTTCAGGAGGAAGCACTGCCGTGTGTGTGTGTGGGGGGGAGTTACTGGGGGTTGAACCCAGGGGCATTCATCCTCTGAGCTACACCCCCAGCCCTATTTTATTTTTTATTTGGAAACAGGGTTTTGCTAAGTTACTGCACACTGGTAGCCTCAAACCTGCGATCTTTTGTCTCCACCTCCCAAGTAGTGGGATTACAGGCCTGTGCCACCATGCCCAGCTACTGCAAATGTGTTTTTTTGTTTGTTTGCTTTTTTTTTTTTTTTTTTTTTGGCAGTGCTGGGGATTGAGCACAGTGGCAATTCTACCTCTGAGCTACATCCCTGCCTTATTTTCTTCTTCTTCTTCTTTTTTTTTTTTTTTTTTGCTGTACTCTGAGCTATACCCCCAATCCTATTTTTTCTTCTTTATTTTGAAACAGGGTCTCACTAAGTTGCGGAGGGCCTCACTAGGTAGCTGAGATTGGCCGTGAACCCAGATCCTCTAGTCTCAGCCTCCCAAATGCTGGGATTACAAACTGCGCCACCACACCCAGCTCTGCCCTATTTTATTATTTATTTGGTCTCATTAAGTTGCTGAGGATCACATTTGTGATCCTCCTGTCTCAGCCTACGAAGTACTGGGATTATAGGCATGTTCACCACACTAGGCTTTACTGCCCTTGTTCTAAGGGCCTAACATGTGGATGCTACACATTATATGGGCATATATTCCATCAGCAAAATGTAGTCCAATGGCTACACCTAAGTGCAAGGAATTGCAGTGTGCTCAGTTACAATGTGCTTAGCTACACTTCTATCATTTTAGAAGGGGAGAGAATTGATTTTTTTTTTCAGTGATGAGGCTCAAACCCAGAGCCTCACGCATGCTAGGCAAGCCCTCTACCACTGAGCTGCATTGTTGACCCTCCTGCCACTCCCCTGAAGGACAGATTTTAGTGGATAATTAGAATTCTCTGCAACAGAGTGGTAATAATTGACTGAGCCGGATGTTATGGTGCATGCCTGTGATCCCAGTACTTGGGAGGATGAGAGACAGGAGGATTGGAGATTTGAAGTCAGCCTCAGCAACTTATCGACACCCTCAGCAATTTAATGAGGCCCTGCTTCAAAATCAGGCTAGTTTCCAACTCCTGGGCTCAGAAGATTCTATGGCCTCAGATTCCCGAGTAGCTGGAAATACAGGTGTGTGCCACTGTACTGGCTGAATGCTGGGAATTTCTAGGGAGGAAGAACAGTTTGGAACTGGGGACATGGAGCGAGGGGAACCAGATCCAGGCCCAATGTGACAGGAGGAACGGTCCTCTCGGGAGGGCTGCCAGGGAGGTGGAGCTCTCCCAGGGGAGGTTCAGGTTTGAGGCCCAGCCAGGCAGTAAAGGGACCTTCGTGTTGCTGGTTGGGGGATGCAGTGAGCACAGAGAGGAGAGTCTGCAGGGCAGGGCGGGATGGGACAACAGAAGAGAATGAGGTTGCCAGAGTCAGCCTCATGGGGGTGGACAGGATCCAACTAGGAATGCCCTGGTTGTCCATGGCTTCCGGTAGTGTTGACTGGAACAGGATAAAGAGTTAATGTGATTAATCCTGATGAATTTGGGGTTGAGTGTTGTATGAGTGAGAGGCCTCCAGGATTTCTGAGGCCACTCTTTGCTCTTGAAGCTGCAGGCAGAAGTGGGAGAAGAGGGGCGTGAGTTACCACACAGAGTAAGAAAAACAGCTGTAATCTATAAAGGACTTCCCTCTCTTGTAAAAGGGTGGGGCGCTCCTCAGGTTTATGGTTTCAAGCGTCTGAAGTTTTGTACTGGTTTCTTCCCAAGTCTCATTTTGAGACCAGTTAACAGAGAAGTCCACAGGACAAGCAGAGTAAGATTAGTTCTTTCAGCCAGATGAAAGAACTGTGCACACCTGTGATCCCAGCTGAGCAAGGAGGATTGAAGGTTCAAGGACAGTCTCAGCAAGTATTGAGACTCTCAGTAACCTAGTGAAAACAAAAAATAAAAAAAGGCTGGGGGCCGGGCGTGGTGGCACATGCTTTGTAATCCCAGCATTTGGGAGGCTGAGATCGGAGATCCAGGTTCACGGCTAGCCTCAGCTACCTAGTGAGGCACTCCGCAACTTAGTGAGACCCTGTTTCAAAATAAAGAATAAAAAATAGGGCTGGGAGTATAGCTTGAAGGTAGAATGCCCCTTAGTTCAATCCCCAGTACCACAAAAAAAAAAAAAAAAAAAAAAAAAGGCTAGGGGTATAGCTTGGAGGTAGAATGGCCCTGGGTTCAATCAGAAGAAGGAGGAAGAAGAGGAGGAGGAGGAAGATTAGTTTTCCCAGAACTCCCAGGCTCTGTTCATTGTTACTGGAAGGCCCGAATCTCACAGGGGTCAGGAGAAATTCCTGCCATATGGCATAACCAAGTCACAATCAGTCATCCATTTTTGAGGAATCATATTTTTTTGAGTCTTTTCCTGGCATATCCCCCAGGACATACTTGTAGTTTATGAATCAAGCCTTTCATTCGTTTATCCAGCAAGTATTTCTTTCCTTAGCAACTAGTCTAGCATGGCTTTATGCTGGGCACTTAGGAGGTTATAAGGGCAATCTATTTCCAATTCTCCAAAAGTTTACAGTCTATTGGGGATAGATTTTTCTTATCTATTTGGGATGATAAGACAAAAAGAAAAAGATAACGGAGGACAAAGCCAGGCCTGGCACACCTGCAATCCCAGTACTTGGGAGGTAGAAACTGAAGGCTCCAGACCAGCCTCAGCAATTTAGTGAGATCCTGTTTCAAAATAAAATAAAATAAACCAGGTATAGTGGCGCATGCTTGTAATCCCAGTGCTTGGGAGGCTGAGACAGGAGGGTCACAGGTTCCCAGCAAGCCTCAGCAACACAAGCCCTCTGCAATTTGGTGAACCCCTGTTTCCAAATAAAAAATAAAATAAGGCTAGGGGTGTAGCTCAGAGATAGAATGTCCCTGGGTCCAACCCCTAGTATCACAAAAAGTAAAAATAAAAATAAAAAAACAAAAAAGAAGGGAAGATGCAAGAGAGAGAGAAAGGAGAAAGAAAACATACTTAAAGTTGACAAAAATATGTTATTTTGGACCAGGGTGTATAGTGTGGTGGTTGAGCACATACCTAGCATGCATGAGGTCTTGGGTCCCATGCTTAGCATCGAAAAATAAGACGTTAATTTTTTTTTTTTTGCGGTACTAGGGATGGAACCCAGGGGTATTCTACCTCCAAGCTACAACCCCAGTCCTATTTTTTATTCTTTATTTTGAAACAGGGTCTCACTAAGTTGCAGAGAGCCTCACTAAGCAGCTGAGGCAAGCCGCGAACCTGGATCCTCCTGACTCAGCCTCCCAAGTACTGGGATTACAAGCGTGTACCACCATGCTTGGCTAAGAAGTTAAATTTAAAAAGCTGTATGTGCAACTCATAAAAAGAAAACTTTAAAAGTTTATTGTGGCCGGGCGTGGTGGCGCACGCTTGTAATCCCAGCATTTGGGAGGCTGAGACCGGAGGATCCGGGTTCGAGGCCAGCCTCAGCTACCTAAGTGAGGCACTCCGCAACTTAGTGAGACCCGGTTTCAAAATAAAGAATAAAAAATAGGGCTGGGGGTATAGCTCGGAGGTAGAATGCCTCTGAGTCCAATCCCCAGTACCGAAAAAAAAAAAAAAAAAAAAAAAAAAAAAAAAAAAAAAAAAAAAAAAAAAAAAAAAAAAAAAAAAAAAAAAAAAAAAGTTTATTGTGGAACATGAAATAAGGCTTGCATAAATGGAAAGACCTATGGAGTTCCCACAAGATAAAATTCAGTATCAAATATGTTGAAATTAATCTAAAATTCAATATTCTTTAAAAAATACCGTGACTAAATTTTATTTATTTATTTATTTATTTATTTATTTATTTGGAGTCCTGGGGAATAAACCCAGGGGCATTCTACCTCCGAGTTACACCCCTAGTCCTATTTTTTTTTTTTTTTTTTTTTGCGGTACTGGGGATTGAACTCAGGGGCATTCTACCTCCGAGCTACACCCCCAGGCCTATTTTTTATTCTTTATTTTGAAACCGAGTCTCACTAAGTTGTGGAGTGCCTCACTAGGTAGCTGAGGCTGGCCTCGAACCCGGATCCTCCGGTCTCAGCCTCCCGAATGCTGGGATTACAAGCGTGCGCCACCACGCCCGGCTCCCTAGTCCTATTTTTTATTCCTTATTTTGAAACAGGGTCTCACTAAGTTGCGGAGGGCCTCACTAAGTAGCTGAGACTGGCTGCCAACCTGGATCCTCCCGTCTCAACCTCCCAAGTACTGGGATTACAAGCAGGCACCACCATGCCTGGCTAGGGGCATGCTTGTAATCCCAGTATTTGGGAGGCTGAGACAGGAGGATCACAGGTTTGAAGCCAGCCTCAGCAACTTAGTGAAGCTGTCAGCAATTTAGCGAGACCCTGTTTCTAAATAAAAATAAAATAGGGCTGGGGGTATAGCTTGGAGGTAGAATGCCCTTGGGTTCAATCCCCAGCACTACAAACACACATACAAAAAATTTAAAAAAAAAAAAAAAGGAGTAAGTGAAGGATTTGCCCTGATAGACATCAAAATAAGCTCTGTAATGCTTAATCTTGATTGAGAGATGCCCAGAAAATTGTTAAGCATACTTATGAACTTGCCTGTGTGATGTTTCCAGCGATGACTGGCATGTGGGTCAGCTGACTAAGGGAGGGACTCGCCCTGAACGTGGGCAGCACCATCCAACAGGTAGGCTGAGGGCCTGGATGGGACAAAAAGTAGAGAAAGAGGCACCTTTGCACATGCTTGACACTCCCCGAGTGGCTGTGGTTTTGCTGCTGCCATCCCCTCCGGATACCAGACTCCAGATTCTTCAGTCTTTAATCATGGAGTGGCTCGCAGCTCTCCAGCCCTGGACTGGGGCTGCATCGTTGGTCCCTCTTGTTCTGAGGTTTCAGTGCTTGGGCTGAACAGCTACTGGTTTCCCCAGCTCTCCAACCTACAGATGGCTTGATCTAATAGATACCCTCCTATATTTGAGGCAGGGCAGAAGACCTGGGAACTGGAAGGAAAGGGCCGTCTGCCTCCCTTTCTGTGAGCCTGGGGGAGGTAAACAGGAAAGTGGGAGACTGGTGGGCTCCAGGAAACTAGAACCCTGACCAGCCTATAGATAAATCATTCAAATCAAGGATCAAAATTGTGCAAAAGTCATTGGTTCCCCCAAATCTGATTCTGATCAATCATAAAAGGGCAGATAGAAACTCTCAGTAAGAAGCCGGGCGTGGTGGCGCACGCTTGTAATCCCAGCATTGGGAGGCTGAGACCAGAGGATCTGGGTTCGCGGCCAGCCTCAGCTACCTAGTGAGGCACTCCGCAACTTAGTGAGACTCGGTTTCAAAATAAAGAATAAAAAATAGGGCTGGGGGTATAGCTCGAAGGTAGAATGCCCCTGAGTTCAATCCCCAGTACCCCCCCCCCAAAAAAAAATAAAAAAAAAATAAACTCTCAGTAAGGTTTAAAAGCCCACTTCCCAAGAGCTTCAAGGTCACTCTGTTTCCAGGATCCCCCTCCCTTTTGGGGAGAGCTGCTTTGTCTTCTAACTTTCCCTGACTTAAATTTTCATATTTCAAGCCGTACATGGTGGCTCACGCTTGTAATCCCAGTACCTGGGAGGCTGAGACAGGAGGATCGCAGGTTCGCAGCCAGCCTCAGCAACTTAGTGAGGTCATCCGTAACTCAGTGAGATCCTGTTTCAAAATAAAAGAATAAAATAGGGCTGGAAGCTGGGTGTGGTAGCGCATGCTTGTAATCCTAGCATTTGGGAGGCTGAGACGGGAGGATCTGGGTTCACGGCCAGTCTCAGCTGCCTAGTGAGGCACTCTGCAACTTAGGGAGACCCTGTTTCAAAATAAAGAATAAAAAATAGGGCTAGGGGTATAGCTTGGAGGTAGAATGCCCCTGAATTCAATCCCCAGTGCCGCAAAAAAAAAGATAAATAAATAAAGTAGGGCTGGAGGTGTGGCTCAGAGGTAGAATGGTAGAATGCCCCTGGGTTCCATCTCCAGTACCACAAATAAGTAGGTAAGTAAATAAACAAACAAACAAACAAATAAATAAATTTTTTTTTTTTTTTTTTTTTTGCGGTACTGGGGGTTGAACTCAGGGGCATTCTACCCCCAAGCTATACCCCCAGCCCTATTTTTTATTCTTTATTTTGAAACCGAGTCTCACTAAGTCGCGGAGTGCCTCACTATGTAGCTGAGGCTGGCCGCGAACCCGGATCCTCCGGTCTCAGCCTCCCGAATGCTGGGATTA
>PVLC010038805.1:0-14606 GCA_004027655.1 Graphiurus murinus
TCTTGTGCTACTTTTGAATGATCCAAAAGTTGAGGCAGAACTTGGACTTGCCTAGCCAAACATGAATCAGAAAAAGGGAGTGATGTGGTTCCCATTTCAAAGCCCCTTTCATGAGACACACTCCCATTAAATTACACAGGATACAAAATAAGGCCTTCTCTGATGGGAAGTACATACCTGTGCACCATCTTTTAGGAGGTTAGTAATTCTGAAGGTATTTTTGTTCTCCAAAGGAATTCCATGCCTTATAAATTTAAACTTTATCATTAAAAGGTCAGCATATTCATATATGGTAAGGAAAGGAGACAGAATACATGACCCAATACAGTTTGGGGAGACTAACTTCTTTGCCAGAGTATCTTCAAAAATTCCTTGGAATATTTGAAAAAAAATCTACCGTCTGTATTTATTCTTTCCATGCAGAGAGCTTGATTCTGAGACACGTTCTCAGTTGTAAAACAAAAAACAAAAAAGAATCAAAACAATCCAACCTAGTGTCTTTGAGCAGTGGTTCTAAAATATCACCCTATCTTATATCTCCCGGAAGGTTTGTGAAAACACTGCGTTGCTGGGCTCTCCCTTTCAGTCTGGGGTGGGGCCTGGGAATTTTCCTCTTTCTTTCTTTGTTTCTCTCTGTTTCTTTCTTCCTTCCTTTTCTTTCTCTCTTTCTTTTTCTTTTGTGTGTGTGTGGGGGGGGGCGGGGGGAATTTGCACTTCTAACTAGAGTTTCCAGGTGGTGCTCAAAGCTGGTCCAGAAACTACAATCCAAGATCTACCGCGCTGGCCTCGACCCAATCACACTCCAGGCCTCTCTGCCTTGCCTCCGCTAAGGAGCCTCATCCCTTTAGGGCCTGGCGTCATTTAAGCCACACATTGTGTTTGGGGCTGGCCCCAAGACATTCTTTCCCAGGCGAGTCACGGACGCCAAGAAACTACAGGGCAGTTGAGGCAGTAGAAGGTCGGGCGGACGGACTCGCTGGGGAACGCGCCTTTGCACGTGATCGGCTGGGCGTCTACACCCGGGTGAGCTCTGCCTCCTCCCCACCCCGGGCCGGACGTCCTAGCCGAGCCGGGCTGCAGAGCCCGAGCCTCCGGTTCGCGGCCGCCCGCATGGCGCTGGTGAGCGCCGTCGTCTGCTGCCTGCTGGCCGCCCTGCTCGGCCCCGGCCTGGCGCTGCCCCTGGGCCCCGCGGGCGCCGGCTGTCTGGCTCCGGCCAAGGGTGAGTCGCCGGGGTGTGGGCGGGCGGGAGCGCGGGGACCTCCCGGGGCCGCCAGCCTGCCTTTGTTTACCTCCCGCGGCGCAGCTGCTTTGCTCCCGGGGAAGCTGCAAACGTGACCCGTCCCGCGGGAAAAAGAAGCGGGGGTTGGGAATCCCGCACTGGCGGTGGCGCCCGGAGCGCTGGCACCGGCAGAGTTTCCCCTTCACCTCAAGGGTGTACGCTTCAGCCTGACCCTGACGGAGTTTCTTTTGTCCTATTTAATGACATCGGTGGCTTTTCCTGCCACTCCTCAACCAGAGAGCGACCACACTGGGTGCCACGCACCCCTGCCTTAGTTTACTGTATAAGTTCGCAGCCCACGAGGCCCCCGGCGGCGGGACCAGTTCTCACTCAACACAGTGCCTCCTCTCGTGTTTCTTCAAGTGTAGTGGTGCCGGGGCCAGCAGCAGCAGCAGCAGCGCCTAAACTGGTTAGAAATGCAGAATTTCAGTCCTACGCCAGACCTCCAGCTGGTTCTGGTGATGCTAAAGTTTAAGAATCACTGGTCTGGACTAAACCAACAGTGACAGATTGTACCATGCCTTCTGAGGCCTCGGGTTCAAAAATCAAGGTGCCCCCACCTCTGTGATCCCTTGTAAAGAATATTGATTGCTCTGTTGGGAAGAAGAGTTAGAGAGGTGTTCTGTTTTGTTTGGGGGATAGCTGGGTTTAGTGCTCAACAGTCCTCCCTCCACCCCTTGCTCTATACCCGCTCTCTTACAGGACTCTAGGAGCACTCTGTGGTATTAGCTTTTCTGTCAGAGAACCAAGAGCTTGTGACTCTTCTGTCAGGCGCTTGGAAGCAAGAACTGTAAATCTGGTTTCCCAATTGTCAAATGTCATAACAAGAAATTGCTCTCAAATGTCTGCTGGCTTCTGCTTTCATTGTGCCTGGAGTTGTGTTATGTTAACACATGTGACTGTTTAGGGTTTTGAGATAAAATGTCTCAGGTTGAAGTAATTGAGCCCAACCAATGGCAAATTCACCTTTTGGTTTTAGTGATCCGATGATGGCTGAAGGCCTCCATGGACACTTTTTGGGGGTGATGTGAATCTCCAGCTCATGTCTCCCTGTTTTGGTAGGGAAGCTGCAAGGCTGAATCACCTCCCACCATAGGAAGGAAGAGAGAGATAGCAGGAGTTCAAGGCCAGAAGTGTTGACTCAGGGTTTTGGGTTGTATCTATTATTTTATGTGTTTTCCACTTGATGTGACCTTGTGCCCTCCTCTGTCTTCCCAGCCCCCATTGCTTGGACTTCCTGAACAACTTTTACCTTACCCGACCTCTGCTTACCTGGTTTGTGTGTTTAAATTTCCAGTCTCAGTTTCTGCCCTGCGGAGTCCACGTGGTCAGAGCAGAACCCTGGTCAGAGCTTCACCTGGGTGTGCTTGGCCCCAGCTCTTTAGATTTAGTTAGTGTGTGGCCTGCTGGTGTATTTAGTATATAGGAACTGACACTAAAATAAACACTTAAGCAACAACCATATGTCCAAACAGCTAGCTATGTGGCTCACTCGGTGTTTTAGGATAAGTTATAAAATTTTATCTGATTTAACAACTTTCTTGTATAATTTTGAGCAATTATCTAGATAGGTGAACACACACATTGTTTGGAAATCTTTTGAAGACTGTAGAACAAGAAAGTAATTGTGGTGTAAAGAACTTTGGACTTTGAACTGGGGAATATGAATTGGAGTGTGCATGGGCTCTGCCAAGGGACAGGTCCATGGCTTTACACACACACACACCATTTTTTACACAATTTCATGAGGGGTGGGAGGTGAGGCCTCCAGAGATGGTTCATTACTTATAAATCTCAGGTTAAGAACTTGTCAGAGCTCTGTTTCTGGCTTCTATTTAAAGTCTTCCCTCAGTGAATCTAAATAATTATCCCTCATTTGTCTGTCTGGCGGTGGCATGTAGTAGAATAGGACTGGAGTCTGGAGAGACTGGCTCTAGTTCAGCTGTCATTACTGAATTGTCATGTGATCTTGAGGAAATCTTGAAATCTGCTTTTGTCATCAGATATAAATTAAAGAATGTTTGTCAAGGGCGGAGGTTAAGCAGACATATTCTAGATGCAGGAGATGTGTAAACCAGGTACTAGATAACATCCAAGGGACGGTCCCTTAATGCATTTCAAGTCTTGGGCGACATGAAGTGTGTTCATAATTTCCTTTCCCTTAATCTTCACAGTATATTATATGTAGATGCCCTTATCTATTTTAATTTGAGGCAAATAAGACAGGATATTTAACTGTATGCAAGTAGGGGGCCACGTGGACTCTGGGGTGAGATTTCTGAATTCCTCTCTTAGCTCTCTATGTGTATGATATCTGTGAGTTGGACTTAATCTCTGTGCACTTTAGCTCCCTATCTGTAAAATTGAAAGTAATAATGAGTTAATACATATAAAGCATAAAAAGTACTAAACATATAATAAGTACTCCATAAATTTTAACCATTACTTGGAAACAGGAAGACAATTTCAAATTCTAGGTTTGGAGTTACAAAATGATAAGAGCAAAACTCACATGGAGCTTCTAAGGGTTTTGCTTCTACTAGATCCTCACTGTAGGCACCATTATTAGCCTCATTTTACAGATGACACAGGCCAAGATCGTACGGCTAGATCTTGTAGTTGTGGAGCTTGTAGTTGAAGTCAGGCAGCTTGACTCTGGAGTCTCCACCCTCAACCACAGCACTCTGTTTTCTGTTCAATTTACTATACCTTAATATTCTACATGCAGTACAGATACATGTTTTCATGAGAACGGGATGCACTATATATTTATACTCCAAGAATAGGCAGCTTCCAGGATGATTCTGAGATTTTCTCAACCCTATTTTATGTGCTGGTTAAAATATATTTAAGCTGGAAATACAGGGTAGAGAATCTTCTGCATTACGGAATAAAATAAATTCCTCTTGGCAGATGTTTTCCAGTGGTCACTCAATATGAGTTAATGACCATGAGGGCTACTTTGTGTCTGTTTTCATCTGGATCTTTTGTCTACCACTTCTTAGGTGTGAACTTGCATCACAAAATTGCAACAACAATGTTGGCAAGAAACAACAGCTGAAAAGATAATTCATCTTTTCCACTTTCATAGATTCTTTTGTTTTTCCAGCATTGGTTTTTATTATGTTTTATCATGTTTGCATAAATTAAAGTTTGCATTCTATTTGTTTGCTTCTGGTGTGGTGCATGTTGCTATGTCATTTCTAATATGTTTCTGATGTAAATTATTTGGAATCAGTGAACTCAAAAACTGTGTGTGTGGGTGTATGTGTTGGACAATTTATTTTAAAAGTCATTTTAAAAGCAAAGGCAATCTAAAAAAAATTGCGAGAATATGCTCATTAAATAAGCATAGCAATTAGATCAAAATAAGGGAAATATATTCTTTTGCACAGTTCTAGAAATTAGTTTTAGAAGGTTTTTATACTTCCCCAAATCAGAGAAAGTTTTGGTGATTGAAGATTCCTCTTAATCATGTAAATCTATAAGACAGCATGAAAAAATTTCAATGTTAAAACAAGTTAACGGGCTGGATGTGGTGGTGCACGCTTGTAATCCCAGTAATTGGGGGGCTGAGACAGGAGGATCGTGGGTTCGGAGCCAGCCTCAGCAACTTAGTGAGACCCTTGTTTCAAAATAAAGAATAAAAAATAGGCCTGGGGGTGTAGCTCAGAGGTAGAATGCCCCTGGATTCAATCCCCAGTACTGCAAAAAACAAACAAACAAAAAACCCCCCAAAAAACCACCACCACCACCACCAACAACAACAATAACAACAACAAAACAAGTTAGCAATTATATATGGAAAAACAGCAAAATAGCCCAGCATGTTGGTACACTCCTGCAATCCCAGCTACTCAGGAGGCTGAGGCAGAGAACCATAAGCTCAAGACCAGCTTGGAAATTTAGCAAGACCCCATCTTGAAATAAACAGTAAACAGCATGTAGCACAGTGATATAGTTAGTGCTCAGGGTTCAGTTCCCAGTACTGGGGGTGGGGAGAATCATTGCTTTTATATGTAAATTATATATAAGCAAATTTGCATGTCCTCCAAATGTGGTTTCAGATTAGCTGTGCATAGCATACTTGAACAAATTTCCTAAATGATCCAACATTAGATTATCAACTTTAAAATCAGAACCATGATTCTAACTTTACAGAGTAGTTTTGAGAATAAAAAAAACATATTGTATTGAAATTGCTTATCACAGCGCCTGACACATAATAAATAATAAAGAGAGATACTACTACAACCAATTGTTCTCATATGTCCTTCAGTGAAGTAACTTTTTCTAAGATGATTTCCAAGGAAGAATACTATAAAATGAATTTCACTTCTCCCTAAAAACCCAATGGGAACATCCTCTTTAACAACTACTTCCTGTGTTATTATAAACATTTTATACAAGTGTATGATAACAGAAATACCTCTATTAAGTAGCTTTTAAGAACCTCTGGAAATTCCTACTTTGGGCATATGGCTACTGTTAAAGATTTATGTTCTTTCATTTAATGTTTTTTTTTTTCTTTCATTTAATGTTGAGAGATAAAGTTATGTAAAAAATTAACCGAGACACACATTTCTTGATTCTGCAGTCTATTTGGGCAACCTTTAGAAATGACATCATATTTCTGTATCAGTTGTTCTACAAGGCCAATGTAAATATGTTCCCCTACCTTAAATTCTGTAAGAATACATGTTATTAAAACACACTGTGATATTAACATTGACCTCTCAGAAGGCTGTTCCCAGTTGCAAACTCGTTATGCAAACTCATCTTGGTTTTATAGTGTTTGTTAGGTAGTTGTGCTAAAGCTGATCTTATCAGTTCTGACATACAGAAGTCTTATATTCTTCCTACTGTTCTTTGAATTATCATCTTCTCACAGGAACTTAACTTTATGGCACAAGAATAATTACTAAGGCTTTGCTCTGTCATAGAGAGGAAGAACTATCTCTAGTTTTCCTGTAAATATTTGTATAGGAACTCCAAATGAAAAGTAAATGCATGGACACTTCTTTTCTAATCCGCAGGACAGTTTTGGCATGTGACTGACTTACATTTAGACCCTACTTACCACATCACAGATGACCACACCAAAGTGTGCTCTTCATCCAAAGGTGCAAATGCCTCGAACCCTGGCCCCTTTGGAGATATCTTGTGTGATTCTCCATATCAACTCATTTTGTCTGTATTTGATTTCATTAAGAATTCAGGACAAGAAGCATCTTTTATGATATGGACAGGGTAAGTGATTATATAAATATCTTTAATTGCTCATTATTTATCTGTAGTGTCCTAAGCTTCATTAGAATGTTGAATTCCATAAGAAGAGTAATTATGTTTCAAGAATCATTTGGGTTAAAAAAATTCTAGATCAAATTAGTCAACATTATTAGAGATAAGAAAGATTTTAGAAATCCTGGTATTTTTATTTTTGTAATACATACTTTAGAAATATGTTAGTGTTGACTAAGAGTGGGCTGTATAAATAGCACACTTTCATGAATCTTGAGGTTTGATTAATGTGATTGTAGGTCTCGATTAAATAATCAAGGACACAAGGCAACAATGGGAGTTAATCTGTGATGATAATTTTGTGAAGCATCATTTTCTGGTGGGATGATTAACTAGTTCAATCCATCAGAATAGAGTGAAGAGGACTATATTTCTAGGTCCTGAAATAATAACCATGATTAATCCTTGTACAGTGTTCACTTTGTGTTAAGTACTGTTTCAATTGATTTAGTCATGACAACTTATTTAATTTTATAATAGGTATTATTGTTATTCCCATTTTACAGATAAGGAAATGAAGGCACCAAGCAACTAGATACCTTGCCCATGTGTATACATCCAGACTTTTCGGCTCTGGTATATCTGCCTCTCCAAATCCTTAGTCAGGCAATGAGATAGGCTTCCAGTTTATTTTTTGTATTGCAATTTTATTATTTTCCTTTTTTATTAAGTTCTCTGTAGGGAAGAAGTAGCTGAATGTTGATTAACATTTATTTTTATTTTTTGTTTTTTAAAATGAGGGCCTATGTTGCCTATGATGGGCTTGAACTCTGGGCTTATGTGATTTTCTTGACTTGGTCTCCTAAGTAACTAGGACTACAGGTGCAGGTTACCTCACCGGCTGTTCATCAAGTCTTTAACTGTAATCTGCTATTTTAAAGTGGAAGTCTGCAGTGGCAGCTGCAGCAAGGTATCACACATAAGTCTAGCGGCCCTTTATAAAAATGGAGTTTGTTCTAATTCTATCTTCTTTGTAGGGACAGTCCACCTCATGTGCCTGTACCTGAACTCTCAACAGACACTGTTATTACGGTGATCACTAACATGACAACCACTGTCCAGAGTCTCTTCCCGAAGCTCCAGGTTTTTCCTGCACTGGGCAATCATGACTACTGGCCTCAGGTAAACTTGACATCAACTTGCACAAGTGCTTAGAGGATTTTTTTCTCATCACTAGTGTTAAAATATGGCAATTACTAGCCAGTGATAGGGCATGGGGATGGGTCTCATGGAGGTAGAGTGTATTGTTAATGATAACCATCAGGGAAGACAAGATAAATGCTTTGGAGAGTTTAACAGGAATTTTTAAATAATCTATAAAAAGTTATGTCAATAGTGAGTTTTCCAAATAAAATTGCTTATTTTGTAGATAATTAACTCCTGTTTCTTATATAATGTTCTTCAGTTTCTCCTTTTTCTTGAATAATTTTTATGTTCATTTGTATTTTCAGGGTTAGCAAAGAAGATTAATGTTGACAAATGTTTACATTTTACAGAATTTCTATTAGGGTCTATCTACAAAGATCCTCATACTCTGCTATAAGGTAGAGTATGATTAAAAGCAACAACAACAAAATAACAAATTACTATAACAACCCAAAAGGGAGGTCCATGTTTAAATCCAGTTTATCAAATTAAGATGTGATTCAAGGCACACATTGTATTCAGAATATTTAATGGCTGATGTAGCCCCGGCTGCAAGCAATCGGGGTGGCCATTTGTTAAGGTACCTGTGTGTGACAGCTGGATCTCAGTCATGGTTATAGGGTCCTGCTGTAGTAGTGGGGAATCTTAGATTTATACAAATTTAAGTGATCCTAGAGATTGATTGCTCTGTTTGGGCTTGGCATACTGTGGCCTGTGGTTTAAATTTGGCCCATTGTCTATATTTGTTAATTAAATTTTTTCAGAATGCAGTTTCTTTTCATTCTATATTGTCTGTGGCTGCTTTTGTGCTGTAATGGCAGAATAGAGTGGAAGCCATAGAGAACATACGGCCCATCAGCCAGATGGATACACCGTCCTTCCCTGTCTAGAACAATTGCTGTCTCCTGGTCTATATCAACCCTCCACTTTATAGATGAGAAAATTGAGGCCTAGAAGTGCTGAGTTGCTTTTCCAAGTACTCACTAGTACTTAGTGGAAGATCCCACATTCTGAATCTTCTCACTCCAGTCCTGTGTTCATTTAAAGTAACCTCCTTCCACACATCTCTTGCTCTTGCCAAACTAACGTACTTCCTATTCCCTAAATGCAAAATTTACTTTGCCCACATTTTTCTTTTTGCTTAAAATATCTTTTCCATCTGTGTCAAATGGGTGCTGAGTGGGAATTTGATTGTTTTAGCTAATCTGAATAGAGTGATTTTGAAGAGTTGTACTGTAGGATAAGCTTAAGCTTCAAGTGACTTCTTGATTTTGTCTTCCAATCTTGGACACTGTTTGAGTCTCTGTGAGCCAGCCTCTCAACCAGTGGTCAATTGTTATTATCTCTGAGAAGATACACTGCACAGTGGGCAAGCTCAGGGACTCACAAGCTCCAGAAGCTCAAGGGTACCTACGTTGTATGCCTTAGATGACAGGGAGACTGGAACATGTGGGGTTTGCAGTCTTATTCACTACAATTAAAATCTCTGTCCTGCCCTGCTTCTAAGAACTTGACCTTCAGTAATTCACATAATGTCCCTCACCCATACACTACTTGTCTGTAAATAGGAGCAGTAATACCTGCCTTGCAAAGATTTTGAGGGAATTACTGATAATACATGAAAAGTGAATAGTGTACTTCCTGACATATCACCTGCCCTCAGTAAGTGATGGTTACATTAAGTAGTGGCACAGGATGCAGTTTTTTTTCTGACTCCTTCATGGACTTATTTCATTTTTTCTTCATCTCTATTTTGTTTTTGTCAAGTCAAATATTATAATTTAAAGATATAATTACTAACTTCTATAACTTATTTATTATATGTACAGCTAAGATAAATTAGGCCACATATATACCTTAAATGGTTAATTTTTCCTTTTCTAGCTCATGTTTTTGTTTTTAGTATACATCTCTAGCTTATTTTATATCTGAAGGTCTTTTTTTCCTATTATTCGACTGCAATCTTTATACCTCAGTTATTTCATTTTATTTTTGTGGTACTGGGAATTGAAACAGGGACATTCTACCTCTGAGGTACACCTCCAGCCCTATTTTATTTTTATTTTGAAATAGATTCTTGCTAGGTTGGAGAGTCTCACTGCTTGCTGAAGCTGCCCTTGCTGTAATCCTCCTAGCTCAGCCTCCCAAGTACTGGGATTACAGGAATGTGCCACCAAACCTGGCTACCTCACAGTTTCAAAAACATCAAGTGTCACATGAGAGCACCTCAAAAAATTTTCCTAAAGATTGATATCTTTGATCTAATTCTAAACAGAACTAGGGATAAATACATTTGATAATTGTGTGTTCTCCACCAGAACTCCATAAACCTGTACCTTAGCTCCATAAACACACATACAGAGAGATGTGGCCTCACCTGTACTTCAGAAGCAGGTCCTGTGGGTAGTGTGGGCAGCCTAGGGATTCCTTCCTTTGCCACCCAGGGAAGCAGTCTGATCAGGGTCCACTGACTCCTGCACTGGCAAGACTAGTGTGACCAAACTCAAGTGTGGGTCACTTTCTGTTATACCTCATTTTTCAGCAGTGGTCAGGTGAAAGCCTGAAAGGACTGAGATGGTAGCGTGCTGCAATAGACAATTGGACCTAAGAGTGATAGCGGGAAGAGCTGGGAACTTGGGCCCTACTCTGGGACTGACCTGATGTCATGATAAATCACCTATTTTCGCAGGGGCTTGTGGTTCTCATATTTAAAACAGGAAACTCTAGAGTGATTTTTTTATATACAGTTAACCCTCTGTATCTGCAGGTTCTGCATCCTCCGGTTAACCTAGCCCTCAGAAAATAAGTTAAAAAACGCGTCTGTACTAAACATATACAGACCATTTTCTTTCCATTGTACCCTAAATAGTACAGTGTAAGAGCTATTGACATGACATTCACATTATATTAAGTAGTATAAGTGATCTGGAGATGATATGAAGCATAGAGGGGATGTTCATAGGTTTTATGCATACTGCTCTATTTTATATAAGGTAAGCAACTGCAGCATCCCCAAGAAGGAAGGTTCTGAAACCAAAACTCTGTGGATAGTGAAGGAAGACTGTAATGTAAGACAGTCCATTATGATTCTATATTTTAGCAGCCATCTCAAAGCAAAAAAGTAGCTAGGACTATCATATTAGCATTTTTTACTCAGAATCTAGATGGGCAGAAGCCTTATGTAATTCTTAGACAGGTGACCATGATCTGTGGTACAAACTTGAAATACACTCTGGATAATCAGCTCCCCTTAAAACAAATCACTTGGCTATCACTTGCTCTGAATGTAACTTAAAAAATAACAAAAGGGTCAGAGTGTGGTGATGCACTTCTGTAATCCTGGTGTTTTGGAGGCTGAGAATGAAGGATCGCATGTTCAAGGACAGCCTTAACAACCTAGTGAGACCCTCAGCAACTTAGTTAGACCCTGTTTCAAACTACAAATTAAAATAAGGCTTGGAGTGTAGCTCAGAGATAGAATGCCCCGGGTTCAGTAACATACACACACACACACACACACACACACACACACACACACACACACGATGAAATAGGTTTATATAATCTGTACACATAGGTTTATATAATCTGTACACATAGGATAATGAGGATAGTGAAGAAGAAAAGACCCTTAGTTTTTTCTATTACTTTTTTTAAAAAATAGAAATAGTTATCCAATTTCACAAATGATTTATGGAGTTTTATTTAGCATTTATCTCTTAAAATATTTTCCCCTGGAATTTATGTCACTATTAACAATGTTTTATGAACACAAAGGCACTTTTATGATAATGTGATACAACTGATACGACAAAAAGACAGTGTCATCCGAAGTATTATTTTGAAAATCCAAACATGATGCTATAATTGAAGCTTCCATAAAGAGACTTCTTCATATCAAAAGCATGTGGTTGTAAACCATCATTCAAGGGGTTGAGAAGCTTCATAATAGTTTCACCATGACATAGGGCTTCGTTAAACTCTCAAATCATGAAGTTCTTCCACTTCCCTCAGCAGGAGAGACCAGGGCCTGCACATTCAGGCTCAACCTGACTTTGGTGTCTCTTTCACGAGTGCACCCCACATTGGCCTTGTTTCCTGGCCACACGAATATCCACACGTGGCAGCATCCCTGTGCCTCTGTGTCTGTTCCTGGGCCAGTCCTTTTGCTTTACTGGCCTTTCTTGGCAACCTGATGACACTGTTGCTCAATACTGTCTTTGCTCTCCACCATGACTTGAAGGTCCCTGCTTCTCTACTCCTAGGACCTCTATGGTAACCTCTACAGTAGCACTCAGCATATAGTTGATTACATTTTGTCCCCCTTTCTTTAACTAAGTTATAAGTTCCTTGAGACTAAGTCTACCTAGTATTCATGTCTTCATCGTTGCATCTGCAGATGCCTAACATAGTAGTCAGCACTCAAGTAATGTTTCAATTAATTAATCCGTATGTCTTTAAAGTTTCAATGGTGGATTTTATATTGTTTGTGGCCAGGATCAGCTGCCTGTGGCCACCAGTAAAGTGTACAACGCAGTAGCCAACCTCTGGAAGCCGTGGCTAGATGAAGAAGCTATTAGTACTTTAAGGAAAGGTAAGCAAAAGACATCTTTATTTTGCCTCCTTTTTCATTCATGTGGTTTAGATTGAAATCTTTAATGTGCACCCGGTTTTTTATGGAGGGCAGTGAGGAGTAACATTGCCTGTGACACATGTTGTGAACCTGTTTATCTTGTAGGCAGCTCTTTCCCTTCCTATTCCACCCTCAAATAGGATGCTCCGTGTGAAGCAAAAGCTCAACTTCACATTCAAATGTAAATAAAAGTATCTGTTTTCACTGGAAAAATTGATTGGGAAGAGAGAATGGGCACTAACTTTTGACCAAACAAGCACAATTTTATAAAACAAACAGCTGGTAGAGTGAAAATAACTAAGTTTTTAAATATGGACTTTGAGATGCTTGGAAAAATACTGCCGAGCTAGTGCGTGGGAAGGCCTTCCCTGGTGTCCTCGAAAAGCCCCTTCTCCAGAGAGTTTTGTAAATCCCTGCCATTTTATGAATTTACCTGGGAGTGCCCATCGGTTATACTAAAACTAGTGCGTTCAAAGTTTTGAAACAAGCCAGACACAGGGGTGCACACCTGTAATCCCAGTACTTGGGAGGCTGAGACAGGAGGATCACTAGTTTAAGGCGAGCTTCAGCAACTTAGTGAGACACTGTGTCTAATTTTTAAAAAGGGTTTGAAGGTGTATTTCAGAAGTAGAGTGCCCCTGGGTTTATTCCTAGTATCAGTAACTAATTAAATAAATAAATTTTTGAAACAATTATTAAGTTAATGGCTAGATTTCTCTCAGTTCAAAATTTTTCTTTCTCTATTTTCCTTAAGCCTGAGGCTTTTGACATTATTTTGTTGCTGTAGTTTTGTTTATTCAACAAATCACGGTATATATGAATTTTTTTTTCTTGTGGTATTGGGGATTGAACCTAGGGGCATTCTATCTCTGAAATACACCCTCAGTCTGTCTGTCTGTCTGTCTGTCTGTCTCTCTCTCTCTCTCTCTCTCTCTCTCTCTCTCTCTCTATATATATATATATATATATATATATATATATATATATATTTTTTTTTTTTTTTTTTTTAAATTTTGAAACAGGGTCTCACTAAGTCGTTGAGGCTGGCTGTGAACCTGTGATCCTTCTGTCTCAGCCTCCTAAGTACTGGGATTACAAGCGTGCGCCCCCACGTCCAGCAGTACATAGGAACTCGAGACCTGTTACTTTAGAATTAGGTCATGGTCATGATTAATTTAGGGGACTGGATCTTGTCCTTTACTCCAAACCAACAAGACACATTGAGAGCTTGTGTACGCTGAAGAAGAGCCATAAATACTGATCAAGATTCCTAAGGAGACGCTGGATTCTAAGGAGGCTCCATTCAGTGCAACTAGAGACAGACATGAAAGAGCTCAAGATGGAATGCTGGCCCTAAGAACATGCTGTATGAGTTTCACAGTGACATTCATTCCAATGAGAGCCATCCTGTTTCCAGTTAAAACACTGGTGTACAGCATCAAGGGTGAAAATCATGCAGGCTTTCTGTGAAAATCTGAAAGGCAAAAGCGATTTAGAAGGTCTTAAGCTTTATCACCCAGAGCCGCTAGTGAGAACTGTTGCCATCTTCTCCTCCTAGGAGATGAAGGGCTGACTTTAGAAGATATTAGAGAGCCGGGCGTGGTGGCGCACGCTTGTAATCCCAGCATTCGGGAGGCTGAGACCGGAGGATCCGGGTTCGCGACCAGCCTCAGTTACCTAGTGAGGCACTCCACAACTTAGTGAGACCCTGTTTCAAAATAAAGAATAAAAAATAGGGGTGGGGTATAGCTCAGAGGTAGAATGCCCCTGGGTTCCATCCCTAGTACTGCAAAAAACAAACAAACAAACAAAAGATATTAGGGCTACTGCCTTCGTAAAAATCTTGAAGTATTCTGACTGCAGTGAAGAATAAAGGAAATTAAAGAGGTAGCGATCAGTCATGACTGAAAGCTAAGAAATCTGAGGATGGGGAGTGGGCCCAGGGCAAAGAAAAGCAGGCCCCAGCTCTCAGTGAACGCTCCAGCTCAGCTCTTCCTGGGCGTCCATGGCCACAGCTCAGGGGCTCGCGTGGGATCCAGCCTTCAGCTTCTGATCTGCCGAGAGAGCAGCCGCTCTGGTTTATCTTTCTTCAGTGGTCTCTAGCAAGATCCATGTGAATTTAGATTTTATATTTCACAAGATCTTTCATCTTAACTCTATTATATAAAAGTATGTTTTTCTTTCATAAAATTCAGTCAATTGCTTATTGCCCAAACATTTAAATGTTTTTATCTGAATATTGGATAC